>JAVRRP010000073.1:0-33730 GCA_036872775.1 Oleoguttula sp. CCFEE 5521
GCGCACAATCGACGGAGGGCAAAGTGGGCCCGCGCATGGATCACGAGAGGAATCTCCGATGATCGAGGAGCTAGTCAACCCTACAACCCTGCAGCACAGACAGGGCACACAATGTGGACATGATTCGCTGTGGAAGCCACTCAGCCTTGTCCGCAGAGATATCATCAACGTCCATACGCGCCGACAATGTCGTATAGCCAGGCTGTAAAGTCAGCAGGATCGTTGGGCGAAGCAACGTTGACAGCCGTGATTCAATCTCAGTCGTGTTTGAGATGGGCTTGATCGCGATCTGCCCTGAGCCACTCGGAACGTCTCCTGCACTTCTGACACCACGGCTGCAAGTCAAAAGTTGGGCCGCGAGGTGGTGTGGCCGTGTGGCGCAGATCGAGATGCGGTGCATCTGGTTTCGAGATAGCCGCGGTGGCCATCTCCTGGAGCATCGATTTCATTGTTCGTCTGGAGTGAGGTTTTTTGTCTCAACATCGTGCACTTCTGAGAGTTGACCAACGATAGCACACGTCGCACTCTTCCCTACTAGTCACGATCACCAGCCACTCCCAGAAATGTTACCTTCCAGCTCGCCGATCATTGCCCAGCTGGGCGCTGCCATCCCCGAAATGTAAGACACGCTGCCCGATCTACACCCCGAATCAGCAAGCCGATGCGTTTACTTTTCGAGTCACCACGCCAGTTACCCATATCACCATGGGCTGCATGCGCAACGAACACAACGAACAAAGTGTTCGCGAGCTCTCCCGACGTTCTCACAATCTACGCTGCGATGAAAATCGAGACTATGCAAGATCTGCATGTCGAGAGTGACACTTTTCACTTGGCAAAGGCGCTCACAGCGGGGCATACATTGCCGGAAGTCGTGGATCACGAGCCTTCGCCGCTAATAAGCTCGCGAGATCTGGGGCGTTTCGGCTGGCCACGTGGACGGTGATGAGGTGCAAGATAAAGCGATGCTGCCGCAGTCCTCGCAAGCTGAACACGCTCACGCATCTTTCATGCTGCAATGATGCATGAACACGCAGACGTTGGTGAATCTATCCTCCGCTGTCAGTATCTCAATCAATCTGCACTCCACGATTCATATCACTCCCGTCCGCCGCCTTGACGTATTTGACTCTACTAGCGCAACGGCTAGGAAACGTTTGTCTTGCGCACACCACGGCCCCAGGACACTCCGGGCGAGAGAACGAGTCGCGTGAGGTCGTCCATTGGAGCGTCCAATCGGTGTGTTAGACCCTCGTGAGCACCGAGTTGCACTGCAGGGTGGCATACTGTAGGGAGCACGTCCTTATTGCAAGCGACCGGCAACCTCCTTGTGTCCACTTGCCGAAGGAGATCCGAAGTCAGGAACGCGCTTGCTAGTCGTCGTCGTCGTCGTCGCAGATCCGGGGTGTGCTGTATATTTGTGTCTCCATATAGCTTCCACTCTATTGCGATGATCGAAGTATCCAATCTGCGAGTCAGCAACTCCGCAACACTGCACTGCACACCGTTGCAGAGCACCGTTGCCACCAGATCTCGCTTGCCCAACACCCGAGATCATATGGCGTTTACCGCTCACCCCGGCCCTGCACGATCAAAGATGCGATGCCCCAATGTCTCACATGCATTTCGGAGTCTTCCCGTCCGGACGCGCCCCAACTGCCCAATGCGTGGTGTCGATGCCTGTACCCTGGTCTCGAATACGGAGATCGAGCGGCGAAGACTGCGGGATGAGCTAAGCATTCGATGTTTCACTGCGCCACGGTGATTCTCGGAGAATTGATTCGTGTTCTTTCTATGTTGACTCGTGTATAGATGGCGTGTCTCTGGCGACAGTAGGGCTGGCGTTAGGATCATGCTGCAAAGAGCAGTACCTTACCAGTGGTCATCTGACGCTGTCGTACTCCAGCCTCAATAGAATCAGGTCGCTTGCCATGTCACATGCCCTGCATACATCCCTAGCTGTCACCCTTTCAGCAGCGTAGCCGCTCTACCTCGGACTCTTCCCTTTGATTAACGGACATCAACTGCATGTCGGCAGTATTGATCGCCGACGCACCGCGCGTTTCGGCAAGATGGCATTGAGGATCTAGAACGCCATCTATGCCCTGTCATCTCAATCATAGCGGAGCACAATTGCTAGACGTGACGACAGGTTTGGTGTTGAGTATGAGAGTGCCCACAAGTACTCCAGACTTGTCGATCGCTGTGTTGAGGATCGCGGCATCCGCCGTAGCACATGAAACCCCAGCATCCGCCCAAAGCGCATCAACACTGGGTCTCTCCGCTTGATGTGATTAATGTCTTCAGGGTCCGTTGTGTACGTCGAACTGCATGCGCACCGGTGGTGTGTGTCGCTCTGAGTGCCACCGCCGCCCTGCTAAGAGATGGAGCTTCTCGAAGTCTTCCTCCAGTTGTCGCGCACATTGATGTCGACTTGATCCCAGCCATAAGTTGCACCGGTTTCGGAGGTCTAAGTGACAGTCTACCTTTACTTGATAGCTTTCACCAGCCTCTTCAAATCTCCACCCTCAACCCACTCCTCGCCGTCTCCGCCACCACCATGACCCCACCCATCACCGACCTCACCAAGAATCCTTGCTGGCTTGCCACCGACGACGCATCCTGGAGGGATGGTCATGGAGTGTGGTACAACAGTCCCGGGCAGTATCTTACAATTCTCTCGAATGTAGCTGAAAGGTGATAGCACACACCCAGCACCGATGTGGCAGTTCGCGCCGATAGTACCGGCGGAGATGTGAGTGTCTGGGCCGATGAAGACGTTGTCTTGGATGCGAATAGGAAAGTAAGTCATCTGCTCTTTGCTGATGCGAGAGGGTGGATGGAGGACGCAGCCTGTGCTGATTACACAACCGCTGGGTTTGCATTAGCCAAAGGTTTCAGCGTGTTGGAGGTTCATGACCGGCGCTCACCGCCCGATAGAAATCGCAGTGATGACGGTCTTGTCTTTTCTTTCATCATCGGCAGACGGTTCAGGCTTTCGATGAAGATCACCTCGTAGGATCACGCCCGCCATAATCATTGATTTGCCGCCAAGCTGTATGTGTGGTTTGCCCTCGATGCGGGCTTTGCGTGATATGCGGTTGCCCGTCTCCTACCACGGTATCAGTAAGGCACGTGAACCAATGGACAACATCGGGAATGCTGAGCTGGTAGAGAAGAAATGTGGTCTCGATAGTATGGGAATGTTTGGCGACCTACTGTCTCGATGTACTCTGTCTTGACGGACCGTCGACTGACTGGACCCGGTCGCGACATCTTGACTCTATAACTGTTGGTACTGCTGAGTACGTTCAAAAGCGTCAGGATCTGGATATCGTCGACGAGATCTCGATCCTCTGTTCAGTGTGCTCATATAACCGTAATTGAGTATTGCATGTAGAAGTGTTGTTCCGCCAGTGCGGTCGGTTGCCGCACGGACCACGAGCCCGTGACCTCAGGTATTTGAGGCTTGGACATGTTCGCTCAATGCACAGCCTGCCTCAAGAAGGTACCCTTTGCAGCAGGTCTGCAGAGCACTGGATTGCTCTTGATTTCCCGCTGCAGTGTGTACCTACCATGGCAGACTGAGGTAGCCGCGGATTGCATCGTCATGGTCGCCACATGGCTCGCAAAGCCTCCATTGCTCGACCGCAGCCTGGAGCTGCCAGAGCTCGAGAAGGGCTGTGCCACTTCAGTATCTCTGAACGAGACATCCACAATTCGACGCCAGGACCATAAGGCACCGTTAACGAGCACAGCCTGGATGGCCCTGCTCAAAGATGATACTCCATTGTCCGCCTTGACTATCCCAGGAACTCACGACAGCGCTGCATACACCTACAAAGTACCCTTCGTCACAACCCAGACGATGGACTTCAAAGGCCAGCTAGACGCTGGAATCCGGTACTTCGACCTTCGGTGTGGTCTCCGCAACGACATCGTGGAGATGGTCCACGGTACCGCCTTTCTAGGTCTTCGCTTGGAGGACGTCTTGATGACGATGTATCTATGGCTACTCTCTCATCCGACCGAGGCTTTGATAGCTCAGATCAAGCGGGACCGCCAGGAAGAAAATTCGACGATCTCGTTCGCCCAGGCGATCATTGGTCTTATCTCCTCGAACCCGGAGCACTGGCGCACAGCAAACACGACTCCAACCCTCGGCGAAGCTCGCGGACGGATTCAGCTCTTCCGACGTTTCACAGGTCCCTCACTTTGGGCGTTTGGCATAGATGTCTCTCGCTGGCAAGATAACCCCGAAATTCCCTTCACAATTCATAACTGGAACGGCGTACAACTTACGATACAAGACCACTACGCCTTCCCTGATCTCGAGTCGCTTCCATCTCTCATCACGAAGAAAGGTGGCGATATATCGAACCTCCTCGAGAAAGCGGCAAGTGATCCAGATCCGCAGCATTGGTATATCAACTTCACTTCCGGCTTCGAGTTCAACCTGTACTACCAGATCCCGCCTAAGAAGCTGGCGCTGGGAGGCTGGTGGGTCTTTAGATGGGAGGACGGTATCAACAAGCGACTTGGAGGGTATCTCAGTACTAGAGGGCGGAGAAGACTGGGCATCGTGGCTATGGACTTCCCCGAAGCTGGAGCGGAGGATCTGCCGCTGACGGTGCTGAGGATGAACTTCGGGAACCAGACTGTTCCGGCATGGAGGTCTTGGGCGTTGGGCTTATGTGCAATAGTCCTCATGCTAATGTCCTTAGCAATGTACTCGCTTGCGTGGGACTGGCCGTCCAGATACTGGCGACTGTTCGGAGTGGATCTCTGTGCTTGGTCGCCGGCTGGGCTGGAGCCTCTAGCGTGTAGGATGAGCTTATTATGATACTGCAATGGATGGATGGGCACGATGATCCACGCTGCGGGTCCGCCCGGTGCTAGCACGTTTGCACGTAAGCCGAAGCGATTCCAAGTCCTTCGCAATTGGATTTCAGATGGCGGCTCATAGGTCTTACACTGTTCTTTGGACGGCGTGTGAGGAACCGCTTGAGCAGAGACTCCCGAATCGTAGGATGTCGTGCATATGAACGGAACCACCCAGACAGGCTGCATCTTTCGCGAAAATGAAATGATGAGCATTACGGAGTTGCATGTGATACAGAGTACAAAAGTCAAATTACATGGCTAGCCCAGTCCAGTCCAATTTCCCAACAAAACATGCCAAAAGCTTTCGAGACCGGAGGCAAGCACTTTGCTTCCAGGTCAGATCAACCAGACCGCAGCGCCAGCCTCCCAAGACCGAACAAGTAGTCGCGTACACTTCCTCTGCACGCCACCAAGTCTCCAACGCTTCTCTTTCGCTTACAACAGCGCAGCACCAAACATCGTGCTCATCACAACGACGGCCGCACAAACCCAAGGCGCCACGCCCATCTCGCCACCAGCCCTCAATGACCCCGCAGCACCCGACTGCGTCGCGCTCGCAGCACCCCCAGTAGCAACAGCAGTCACACTCCCACTCCCCGCGCTCGCCGTAGCCGTGCTCTGCCCCCCGGCATCTTGACTTCCACTCCCCGCCAACCCCGGCCCAGTCCCAGCTCCATTCTTCATATAATCCTGCGCGCCATCCGGAATAGCCGGCAGCGCCTCACCGCTGAAATCCGTGACCTCCCAGGTCGAGCTCTGCGCCGGGCACTCTGAAGCAGCGCTGCTCATTTTGTAGCCGCCGTCGCCTTGGGGCGCGGGGTTGGAGGAGAATTGCGATTGCAGGGCTGTGAAGGAGGAGCCTTCGGAGACGGAGGAGCCGGAGAGGGTCACGAGGCCGTACCCGGAGCCTTCTTCGGAGTATTCGTAGGCTAGGCCGCCGGAGTAGACGGATGTCATTTGGCTGGACATGAGGGCGGCGATTTGGCCGTCGAAAGTGCGGGTTCCTTTGATGCAGCCGAATTCAGAGAGGCTAAACAGGTCAGTATACGTCAACGCAATGGCGGATCAAGATTGTACCACTTACAAGAGGGGTATACTATAATTCCCGAACTTCTCGACCTTGGGCTGCCAGGCAACTTCGTAGGTGCTCGGGTCGCACCAAGAGTAATCATTGAAAGCGTAGAAGTCGGAGCGCTGATCGTCGGTGCCGCAGTTCATGTAATCGGCCATCTCGTACCTGTTGCTCTCAACGTCTGCGGCCGAGTAGCCAACCGGAATCTTGCGGTAGCCACGGCTGCCGATGTACTGCTTGAGATCTCTCGTCACGGCCTTGACATACGGCGCGCAAGGCGTCGAAGTGTCGTCGTTAATGACTTCATTCCCGCTGAAGAACAGCAGCGTGTTGCTGTAGCCCTGGAAAGCGTCTACAGTGGCAAAGAGACTCTGCAGGTAGACAGCATTATAGCTCTGCGCCGGTTTGTCTCTGCGGATCGAATACTTCGGCGTGTTCACATCCAGTGCCAAATAGATCCCCGCGTCCGCCAGCGCGGACATGCACTCATCGTGGTTCAGCGTGTTGTCAACAGTGTAGACGCGCACGGTGTTGATCCCGAGCTTTTTGAACTCGACGATATCGCGCTTGCAGTTCTCGACATTCGCGATTGGGTCGCTGGCGCCGTCTGAGCCAGCGGCACCGGAGGAGCCGCCGGGTTGGTAATCGATGCCGCGGATGTAGAAGCGCTGGTCGCCGGCGAAGAAGGCGTTTCCCTTGACGGTGACTGTAGGGAGGGTGGAGGAGGTGCCAGAGGCGCGGGCTTCGATGCGGGCAGGCGTTGCGACAGCGGAAGTGAGCGCAGCGGTGGCCGCGAGGAGAAGGGAGGTGGTAGTCTTCATGATGGCGGAGGGAGAAAGGTAGTCAAAGCTATTCAGCAAGTCGAATCTCTCAAGCGAATGGACCCGAACAATTTAGTGAGTGTAAAGAAGCGGCAACGATCGTCTGGTCAGTAATTCAGTAGTAAGAATAACGAATGAAGTGAGGTAGGGAATAATGGAAGGAGAGATAGAAAGTGCAATGGAAGAATCAACTGTCAGCAGATCAACAGGAGGTTTCCGTTCTGTTGAACGTTGTGGCATGCGCGTAGCGTGACACCCCCGAGCGGCCAACGAGAGCACGCGAGCCCTCTCCCCTTGAATGCTTGGCAATGACCAGTGGCTGCCCGACCACCCTTCCAACCCTGTGTATTATAGTGCATGTTGTGATGTTTCAATAGCTGCCGTGACCATGACCATAGCATACATCGCTGCGGCGACTGTGTGCAGCGGTGCTGCTGTCCGTCTTGATAGAGGGTGCTGCAATTGTGTCTCGATGCCCTGCCATCGACCGTCGCAGCCATACCTTCTTCGCTGAGTGGCTGCATTGCCATTGATGGCGCCAGGGAGGGCGGAGGGTACGAGAACGAGCAGAGGAAGATGAAGCAGAGTGAGGTTGAGCTTCCGATCCATCACGGCCAAGCTGCCCAGATCCTTCGCCCTCTTATCATCCACTTTAGACGCTTGTATCGTTGCATGGCGGAGGCACAGCGGCGCTTCCACAGCCATCACCAATTGAGTACTCTACCTGCCCGCATCCAACTTTGGGCGACTATAGTCACAGCTACGGCCTGCAGCAACACCACATCGCGAGCGAGTGTAGACAGTACATAGTGGGACGCAGGGTGTTTGGTCTAATCAGGAAGGCCCTCATCGCGAGTACTTCCCGAGTCGTCATTCACACTATACTATGCCTGTCTCTACCTTATTCGCCCAAACCCAATGGCATCAAGTACCCGCTAATAAGACTATTCATCATCGCGTTTCCAACCCTCATGGTCTCCCTTCCCCTTCCATGCAGTGATACCGGAGTGGTGTTTGCCCTCTTTGTTCACTCTCCCTCGTGCCACGCCAAGCACAATCCGTCAATGTGAGAATGCTCATACAGACAGCTGCCATAGAGTGGTGAAGCTGTGTAAGCACGGCCAGCCGAGAAGATGATAACATGCTGTTGTTGATCCGATCCCTCGTGATAACACCAGAAAGGAGAGGACATCTACAGTGTGTAGTGATAAGGTGTTGTGAAGTGGCCAGGTCGTGCCACTCCTTGTCGTCGCCGTGTTGTCGAACAAGCCGGAGAGGAGAATGTTAAGCCGTCAATGCAGGCTTCCTTCACCCACTGTACGGCTTGCCCGACCCCGTCAGCACCGCACCAGCACTCTTGCTCCTCCAGAACATCAACTTCTTCAGCCTATGCTCCTTCTTCGGCTTGATAGCCGCGCCCGCAGTGGCTGGCCTGAACTCCTCGCTAGCCTTTGCCTTTGGACCGAACGACTGGCTCATCAGCTGCGAGAAGCTCGCCACACTAGAACGCTTCCTGCGACGCTCGGCTGCAGCTCCCTGTGCAAGGTTGGTCGACGATGCAGACGGAGTGCGCTGGTCGGCACCAAAGTCTCGGCGGGAGGTATTGGCGTGCGCAGTGCTGAGCATGGTCGAGCGGCTGCTGGTCAACGACGGGACATCATCGACCGAGGCGCGAATATCGTGGGAGTGCTCGCCGGTCATGCCAGAGCTCGTAGTGCGAGTATCTGCGATCGAAGAGGCGGATGTACCAACACGAGAAGCCTCGAATGATCCCTGGCGACGCTGTAGGTCAGGGGAGGAGAAGGTGGACGTCTGGTAGGTGTCTGGCGTCATGATCGAAGTCTCGGTCTCTGAAGCGACAGCAAGGAGCGTGGGCGTCTCGCTGGAGTCAGAGGACTTTGTCAGAGACGACGCCCTGGGCTCCTCGTAATCCTCCACGATCTGCACAGGCTCGACGGGAACGTCGGCAGGAATCGACTCCTCGACAATCGTGTCCTCGATGATGGAAGATGTGCGACGATCGTTGGCAGGCGTCGACAACCTCGAGCCGAAGCTCATGTTGCCGTGCGAAGTTGATGGACGATCCGGTGTCCAGCTGCCCCTGCTTATGCGAAGTCCGTTCGCAGCAGCGTGGTCTGCATCCCCGGCCAATATGCCAATGCCGCTGACCTGTGTCGCACCTGAGTGCGTCCCAGGACTGATGCCGTCATTGCTATCCTCTTCCTCCTCTTCCTCGAACACGTCAGCCATGGCTGACGAAGTTGTGCTGTGGCGGCTGAAGTCGAAGGGCGTAAGCATCGGTGCACTTTCAGCTCGGCGGTGGAGATATGCGGTGGGACCGCCGCCAGTGCGAGCGCTGTGCAGAGTCTTGCGATGCGAGTTGCCGATCATTGGCGATGTACGTACTGCCCCAAAAGCCGCATCGAGATCAATCATGGTATTGTCGGAGCTCTCAAGACGGGACATCGCTGTGGGCTCGAAGGTCGGAGTGTGAAATGCGACTCTGGTCGTGTCATGGCTGCTGTTAGTGTCCACGCCGTCACTCGTAGCATCGAAGACAGTGTCGAGGTCGGTCTCAGCCATTGGAGGTGCAGGCACAGGGTCTTCCTCGAGGTTCGGTGGGATGATCTCATGGATTGCTCCCTCACTCCGAGGGCGTGCACCAGATGCGTATAGACTGCCAGGCTTCTGATTGAAGTCTCTTGACCTACGGTGGAGCTTCGCGAGCGCCCAGTCCTTGATCTTGCGAGTAGACGACTTCCTGTCCAACTCGGAATCACCCATGTACTGTTGTTCTTCGACGGCATCCTCTTGTAGTGACAGTGCAGATAATCGTGACATGTCTGCCGACTTGGAGGCTATTGCAGGCTCACTCCGTCTCCGGTCAAAGCCTAGTCCATCTCCTGAAGAGCGCTTCTTCCGATGTGACATCGGCGGTGCATCTGGGACGACGGGCTCGACGAATGTCAAGGCTGGCGGTGCGGACTCGGTCGCGGGTGTGGTGTTGTCAAATGTGGCACTAGACGCTCTGCTCTTCAGCCACTGTCCCTCCTGCTCATTCTGCTCCCTCCCAATCTCCGACGAACTGCGCAGCCTTGACGACTCGTCGATCGAATCCATTGGCGAGTGAACATCCAGTGACTTACGCGTGTTCCTGGATGGACTGCCCGGACTCATGCTGATCATGTCGATGCTGTTGCTCAGTGAGTGGCCCTTGGAGCTCTCGCTTCCAGAAGAGATGGTCGAAAGCGGTCGTGGGATGATCTCGACTTCGCGGGCAAAACCGACACTGCGGCCAGGGCGGGAAGTTGGTCGCACAGGCGAGACATCCCGATCAGCACCGGCAGTCGTGTTTGACTCGGATGAGAAAGGGTAGCCAGTCAGGAGTGAGGGCATGTCGCCGTGGTGGCCAGAAGGCGTGGTTGGCAGGCTGCTGCTAGTCCTTGGCTCCACCTCACTCGGAGGAGTCATCATCTCGCTCGCGTCGTGGGTGGAAACGTATGACCGATCCCGCCTGTGCGTTCGACGATTGGAGGGTGGGAGTGTGGAGAGTGTGGTCGACGGCAGTGTCATTGGAGCAGCATCAGTCTTTGTCGGACTGGTGCTGATGGCGTTGTCCACCCCTAGCCTCGAATCACCACCGACAAACTCACTGCCCCGCCGCTTGTGACCACGCTTGTTGGGCGTTGCAGGTGTACTCTCCGTCGGCGTCTCGGGTGGTGTGCTGGCGTCTTGCAAGCCGGTTGCGTCCGCAGCATTGAATGAGAAGCTCGGTAATGCTGAGGTCGCTCGGCTATGGGCGGCAGTGCGTGGTGTACCTGTGCTAGGGACGCCGAGTTGCACTGACAGATGTCGCCGTCTTTGTGGGTTGCTCGAGGCTGGAGCAGTTGTGGGATCCGATGCTCGAGGCACCATGGGGAAGGAGAAGGTTGGATTGGGCACCATCTCGAAGACTGGCTCAGCGCCGACTGAGGCTCCGGCAGTCATTGAGCCTATGCTGCTGGTATGCCTGTGGTGTTGCCCGTGAGCGGGCAACGCGACGTCGGCCATTGTGGTAGTTTGCTAGAGGCCGAATGTGTCTCCTGTGAAGATCTGCTACAGCCTTTCGCCCGCGATTAGGTGTCGATGTGGTGCTCGTCAAGTGTGCTGCCGATATTGCTGGGGTGCCGTGGAGCAATGAAACCGCCCTTCAAGTGCCGCGTCGTAAATGCGCACGCGGAAGACGCTCAAATTATGCAAACGAGTATGATCAGACTATCCAATGTCAGTCAGTCACATGGTAAGGCTGACACAACCTCCGATAGGGAAGCGGTACATACAGCAAGGCTGGAATGAAGCTCAGCGCAAAGAAGTGCGGCAAAGCACAGCCGCCTGGGGGTATCGAAGTGAACGCGAAAGCAATGCAACAGGAGGGTGGTGCTCGGTAACGAGTGGACGCAGACACAACTGCAGAGCAAGTACGTTCGACGTACTTGCACCGCACTGTTCCGCCGGTGAGGATGGTGGTGGTGAGGGGAGGTGGAGGTGGAGGTGGTGATGTGCTGGAGGGATTGCTGCTGCGAGTGAGCGAGAGCCTGCGTGAGAGTTTGGCGATCCGTGCGGCCCCGCTAGGATTGCCCTGGTCGTCGCTAAGCAGCAGCCGCATGCAAGATTGGTTATTTCGCTGCTGCACCTTACGACAGTCGCTCTCACTCGGGCATGTTGATCTTCATGATATTGCGGAGTGAATCATCAGAGCATAGGGCTTGGCTACGACCACTGCATCTTCACTATGGCTAGCTTCTCAGGCCCGAAGACAGCATTTCTTCAAGAACGCCTCGATATTGAGCTGCAGGCAGAGTGGATTTCTCGCCTGGCGGGCCGTCATGGGAAGGTGCCTTATTTCGGTAACTCGAGGCTCGAGTGTGGTCAGCAGTCCAATCCAGCTGAGCTCGTGATGCTCCACGCCAACGTTCACGAGGCCATGACGACTTCTGAGACACCCGTCACCGCTAGTTCATAGCGAAGCTGCTGGTGCATACTTGAACGGCTCACACAACACCCTCTTCCAACTACTAATGTGAAAGCCAAGTTCTCCAGCAGCAGACTCTGCACAGCATCCTCGACGCCAATCTCGACCAAGTCCACGCTCGGATTGGCCGAGAAGCTACTGCAGCCATCCGCCACGCCAATGCGCGACATCAGATCTCGTGAGCCCTCGCGGCGCAGGCACGCAAGATGCTGCTTGGTGCGGACGTCTCGCCCGCAGAACCCACTATCACACGCATTGCCTGCTATCAACCCCACCTACAGGCGTGGTAGCATGTTCCACAGCATGCTCATCCAAACTTACTCCGCTCGAACAAACAAAGGAAGCCATGTTGAGCTCGTACTCGGGCATTACTTGAGACATTTGTAACGGTAGGAAAGGTTCGCTCACCGACTATCCCAGCCTTGCCAGCACACGTTCAGGTACGGAGCCAGTGAGACGAAGCTAGTCGGGGATGATCTGGATCGACGGAGCCAATCGTGAGGTCCAGAGGGGGGTAGATGAGGAGTGGAGCATGTTCTCCACGTTCTCTCGTTCCAGTTTTCTGAGAGTGGAGCCATCTTTCGTATTTTCGGGAAGGAGCCGAGAAATGGCTTTACGAGTCAGATTCGTGGCTTGAGGGTCAACGTCGGGCAGTACTGGGGTCGTAGGGGGCGCTGGACATCTTTCGATGTCGTGATATACAATACATCTTCACTGATGCTGTGTCACGATTTCGGCAATACATGTGCTGAATGCTGACCAAATTGCAGTATGATCGGATCTACTCTAACGTATTGGGAATGCGCATCTGAAGTCGAAGCCATTTCTTGTGCATGAAGCATGAGAGAAGTTCCGTGCTGTCGAAGTAAAGTCGTTCGTAGAAATTGCCCGGTCGATCTCACTGGAGAGTGGCTTCTCCAACATTTTGAGGTACTACAGTTCCCGTACAAGTCTGATCCCGGCGCCAGAGTCCATGTGGAGCACAGTCGCAGGGCGTTTCACACAATCTACTATTGCTATACTATTGGTGATTGTAGCAGTAGTCTCCCTTGGATGTCCTAGTCCTTGGTTCACTTGGAGCCGCGTTCTGTCGCGTTCATAACATCTCAGACAATGCGAGGAGTGCGACATTTGGAGCACGACACATGCATCTTAAGCTAGACGGAGATAATGGCTGACCGCGGGATCGTCCCAGGCTGGGTCACGGTCGCCGACGAGCGTGATGCGTGGGATCCCGACCTCGCACGCGGTGAGACTGACACTGTGAAGTGGTCAAAGGCACAGGCGCAGATGTGGCCGAACTCCCTGTCGGCAACCTCGGAAAGAGCTTCGGATCATTCATCCTTCGAGGTTGCGCGTTGGCTGCAGGAACGTGCTTCATTTGCAAAGATCAACGAAGTCAGTCTCCAAACGCAACTAGCGGCGTTCATTGCCGAGAAGCAGGACGAGAGCGGCTGTCTCACTCGAGCGGAGTCTCTCGAGGATAGCACCGTATATCAGCCGCTGACAAAGGCAGCTGAGTTCAGAGTGCTTGAGCTATTACCGGGCCAACACGACGATCAACTAGCTGGACATCTACACCACGTGGTTGCTGATTTTGAACCGAAAGGGCCGTTTATGCAGAGCTTCAGGCGGAACCACACGAATTTCGAATCTCGAAATGGCACATGGACTCTGACTGGGCCTTGGAAAACAGACTATGTCATCTCAGTGCACCTCGAAGTACCTATTTACTACACCGCGCTTTCTTACGTCTGGGGTGCACCAGATCTTACCAGCTCGATCGATCTTGGTGGGGAGGTCACCGATATTACAAGCAACTTGGATGTTGCATTACGCAATCTACGCCATGAAAGCCATTCGGTCAGTCTCTGGGTGGATCAGGTGTGTATCAATCAATCTGATCTTCGGGAGAAGGAAACCCAGATTCAACTCATGGGGTTGATCTACAGGCGTGCTTGGAACACTCTGATATGGCTCGGAGAAGACTTTTACCACGGAGCGTTCCAAGCCATGCAGGAGATGGCCGACGACACTCAAGGCTTGAATCGTGTCTTACTTGAGGACGAGAAGGAGTTGCTTCGTCATCCGCCTCCTCACAAAGCGCAAGCCTACGATGCAGCGCGAGCGATGCTTAATAATCCCTGGTTTCAACGGACATGGACGATCCAGGAGGTGGTCTTGTCCTCCTCACCATACATCATGGCTGGCAGATCGACATGCCACTGGGAGGACTGCATTGGCTACTGTGGTCCACTGAAAGACCTAGGGGTGTTTGACGCACCACTTTTCGAAACGCGGCCTCATCTCGACTCATACGTCAGGACCGAGCCGCGACCGCTCGAATTGTCTGCTATGGAGACTGCCTTTAATCTGTACGCGATGTCAGTGAGTTCTCATACACATCCAAGCCAGGAAGCAGGCTCACTGCTAGACATCCTCATCGCCACGCGCCACGCGAAAGTCTCGAATTCGCGGGATAAGATCTTCGGTATCCTCGGTCTGTGCACCGAGAACATCGTGCCAGACTACTCAGTATCACTCGCGAAGATACTCTGGGAGACGACACTTACCTGTATACGGCACGGTGGCGATCAGGCGCAGCCCGTCCGTGTGGTTCCATCAAGAATGGACGGTTTCAACGGTAGTCACGTCTTCTTTCAGATACTAGGCTGCATCGACCACCCTGTTGGGACCGGAGGCGATTCACCTTCGTGGGTCATCGACTGGTCACAACCGCGGTTCACTCATGCGCTGGCAGTCGATGGCGTGAGTCGTAACTGCTTCAATGCTGGTGGCTCGAGCACGATCACTGGCCTGGGCTTGAGTTCCGACGAGCAAAAGCTGCACACCTACGCTAAGGTCTTCGATACCGTCCACTCCCTAAGTCCCATCATCACAGACGCTGAGCTTTTAGCCAGTGACTCGACATTAGACAATACCGCGCTCGCACAAAGCATTGCCTTCGCCCATTTCGTCAGCCCGTCAACTACCACCGGGTCGCTCTTCACAGGCTTCTGCAAAGTCATCACCACGGGGAAAGATGGCACAGGTAGACTCCCATATCCATCCGAGTACACCGAAGTCATCAGCTATCTCTGTGACACCGTCACTGGCCAAAGCCCGACTTTCGCCGATCAAGTCTACACACAGCGACAGCAGAGAGGCCGCATGACGCTCCAGAACTTGAAGACCAGGAACAGTGGCCGAGCGTTCGAAGACTGCAAGAAAGCGTTCAAGGTTGCAATGCTGAATCGGCGGCTTTGCTGGACTGCTCGCGGACATCTTGGTCTCGTTCCGCGCTTCGCTAGAGAGGATGATGATCTCGTGGTGATACCTGGAGGTGCGGTGCCGTATGTGGTAAGGCGAGTCCGTGACGCGGATGGAAAGGCGGAGTATCATCTGATCGGCGAAGCCTACGTCGATGGTGTCATGAATGGCGAAGTAATGGCTGATGACACAGTTCCCTTGGATGATCTGGTGCTGCTGTGAACCAGCCATCCCTTGCTCACTACCAGTTTCCACTAACAATGTCGTCGTGTTGACATATCACGGTGCTGGTGGTGTCATAGCATACATTTGCAATCGAAGGACAAACGTCACGGACCTCTCGAAGGGTTCCACTCGATCGGCACCGATACTGTATACTGCATTGACGTAGCAAGATGCTGCCGACGCTGCCTCAGAGAGCCTCTGTAGAAGACACCACCCCTCTTACCGACATCACGGCTGCGTACGCGCTATTGCGGCGCTGCATATAATTGCGTTCGCATCCACGGGGGAATTGCTGGGAGATGTCGGTTTCCTTGACACCGGCGTGCGTCGTAAAAGTGCTTATGGTGGTCAGCATAAAGGTAAGCAACCGGCGGTAATCCAGCTGAAAGACCTCGAAGTGTCGAGAAAGAGATGTGGAAGCTCGTGTTCGAAGATCTAGCAGTATCCAATACAAAGCCGCCACGCCTGCACAGCATGCACTATGCTATGTCAGGACTTCAGTCTACCGATTCTAGGTGCTACCCCCAGTTCAGATGCGGGAACGCTGGAGATTCCCTCCCGGTCAAGATGGCCGATCTCATTTTCCCCCAATCCTCATGATCCCAATGCATCAATCCTCGACATCACTCTCCGCGATATCCTCAGCATGCTTCAGACTCTCTTCCCTCATCTCCCTAAACGTCGCCCAGCTCAGCAATGCAAAAGCAGCAATGATCAGCACGCCTCCTCCCACAGCCGCAGCCGAGAGGTCGTTGTGCAATGGCTCCGGTAAGAGCTCATCACAAAGCGCGACGAGGAAGATTGTCAGCAGCGCCGCCACTGAAGACAGCACGGGCGATGTGAGCGATATGAGTACCAGGAAGGAGCCCGAGAATGTTGCGTTGGCGAGGACAGAGATGAGCAGCATCCACGCCGCTCGACCTTGCGGGAGTTCGAAGATCTCGATTCCGGTGAAGTGCAGGATCGGCAGCGGAATCCAGAGAACGCTTAACGTGAAGATCCCGATCATTGAGCCGAAAGTGTTGGCGAAGAGCATGCCCCGTCCTGGGCTACAGCCATCGGGAGGACACGCGACTTTCTTGTACAGCACTTCATAGAATCCATACAGCACTGAGCCAACACCAATGACCAAGTTCCCGACGAAGCGATTTGATGCCTCCGAGTCTACCGGTGCATCGTTCCCGCCCGTTCCGCCACCGGATTTAGAACCGTGCTTCGCTGTCGAAGCAGTGTCGCCATATGCTACGATCAGTACGCCTGCGATTGCAACGCCGACGGCGAAGACTTTCGACCAGCGGAGATGCTCGCCTAGCATTGGGATCGCGAAGGCGTATGCGAAGAACGCGGAGCAGTTGTAGATTGCCGTCAGATCGCTAGCTGTGGTCAAATCGACCGCTAGGTACCAGCTCCCGCCGGCGACTGTGAGCGCACATGTCACGTATGATGTCGTGCGGATGAAGTAAGGCCAAGGGCTCTTCTTCTGGTAGTCTGGAGGGATGTGGAGCGTGCCATGCTCGATCATCTGTGCTGTGGAGCGGATGATGGCCACGTGCCGGCGCCAGAATACTGGCCAGGGATCTCGCCATTTCTGCAGCCGGAGTATGAGAAGCTGCGTTGGCCAAAGCAGAGTCCAGCTGCCATGGGTGAAGTAGAGCATGCAGTACGGTTTCTTCCACCCAAGATTATGTTGGATATACACCGCTGTCTCGGTCTGCACCGCGAACGCGAACAAGCTTATGAGCAAGAATATGGCAGCATATGTATATCGCTTGCGCGTCTCGAGCTTCGCCAACTCTTCCGAGTCTCGTTCTCGGAATTGTGACCGAGTCGTTGTGTGTGATATGCTTCTCGTCAAGTAGCCTTCCCGCTTGCCATTGGGGAGGAGAGGCTGCGACGAACGCTGCGCGCGCAAATCTGAAGGCATCGCGGTGCTGCGCTCGCCGCTCTCGGGGTCGTAGTCCTCGTCCAGAATGTCAAAGTCGCTGCTATCCCGCTGATCCGTTGCCTCTGTCCTCTTGCCCGTGATCGGTGTCTTGACCTCCTCTGCAAAGTCGTCTGGGTGTGGCAGATCCTCGAAAGGCGACGGCTGCCTGCTACCGGAACTACTCAAGTGCACCAAATCGCTACTTGCTGTGGAGATATCGTCTTGCTCTCGTTGGCGATGCGGTGCAAGCGATTGCAATCCAGGGAGTGTGGAATCAGGGCCGAGCCGTTGGAAGGCTTTCTTCGACATCCATGCGATCCAGGGGGAGGAGGGAGACTTTTGTACACGCAGAGTGTCTTCTCAGACAGGGCTCACGCGCATGCGTAGTCAGACGGACTGGGCTAGCGTAGCACGTGAGACTTGTGTCCTATAACGAGCGTGGGTGGGACAGTAGTTCTGGGCTAGTCCTGCAAGGCGCTGCGGTAGTAGGCGAATGTCGTGCTTTGGGTGGGTGACATGCGCCAGATCGTTTCTCCCTCCGAGCATGTGCTTCGAAGGTCGGCGGTCTCTCTCCGTCAGGGTCCGCGACTTGAAATGCCTGAGGCGTCGATCTCACCGTTGACTTCACCTCGACTCCTATCCTCAGCCTACTCTTCAATGGACACTGCTGCCCGGCCGCAGCAACCGTCGCACCCGCCATGGCGATTGAGATGCTTACAAAAGCTTGCTCCTTCGGCACTCTCAACATGCGCCTGGTTTGGAGCATTGCAGTGCCGCATGTCCCATGGCGAACAATTCTCGCGTCATAACCTGCGGGGTTAACTCATATCGCCGCGACCAACGGAGACAACGTGCTTTGCTCCAGGAAAGGAAGGCACATACATCTCTCATTCCGTTCATGCTCAAGTCTTCCAGTTTCTCTCAAGCCCTCCGATCAGCATCAGCATCTCTCGCAGCCGTTTCCCTTACTTCATCCAGACCACTTACCACGACAGCGCGATCCAACATGCCTCTCATTACAGGAACGGGCAAGCCCAGGATCATCTTGGTACACTCACATTACTCTTCGTACCCCCGATAACAGACACTAACCCCGATGCCAGGGCACCATGACCTTCGGCCCTGACGCCGAGCAGGGCGCCCGCATTACCAAGCTAGAAGACTACAACAAGATCCTCGACCGCTTCCAAGGCGCCGGCTACAACGAAATCGACACAGCCCGTGTCTACGTCGGCGGCAAGCAGGAGGCCTTCACTCGCGATGCCAAATGGAAGGAGCGGGGACTTACTGCCGCGACGAAATGGTATCCTCACTACGCAGGCGCCCACAAGCCCGAGACGATCGAAGAAATGCTCAACAAGAGTCTCGAGGAGCTCGGTACTGATTGCGTCGACATCTTCTACCTGCATGCTGCGGATCGTAGCATACCGTTTCAAGAACCGCTCAAGAAGCTGAATGAGTTGCACAAGCAGGGCAAGTTCGTTCAGGTACGTCGACCTTACCTACTGCAGTGGGTATGTATCTGACTAACACTTCCAGCTCGGCCTCTCCAACTTCACCGCCTTCGAAGTCGCCGAAGTCGCCCTCCACTGCAAATACAACAACTGGGTCCGCCCGACAATCTACCAGGGCATGTACAACGCCATTACGCGCTCAATAGAAGCCGAGCTCATCCCCGCGTGCCGCCGCTACGGCTTGGATGTAGTCGTCTACAACCCTGTCGCTGGTGGTCTTTTCAGCGGCAAGTACAAGACTGCTGACGTCCCTGCATCTGGCCGCTTCAGCGATGCTGAGGGCACTAGAGGCGGCATGTACCGCGCGAGGTACTACAAGGACGCTACATTCGATGCGCTGAGGATCATCGAGCCGGTCGTGGAGAAGCACGGTTTGGCGTTGCTAGAGACAGCATTTCGATGGTTGACGCATCACTCTGGGCTCAACATCAAAGACGGCGGGAACGATGGGATCATTATTGGCGTGAGCAGCGAGGCGCAACTAGAAGGTAACCTGAAAGATGTTGAGAAGGGACCGCTGCCCGAAGAGGTTGTGAAGGCGCTGGATGAGGCGTGGCTTGTAGCGAAAGCGACGACGGCGAATTACTGGCATCTGGATCTGAAGTATACTTATGATACGAGGAAGGCGATCTTTGGATGACTGGATAGCAGCGTTGCTTCGTTGACGCGCCTGTAGATCTAAATTCATAGACGATTAGTTGCCTATGTTTCGTGTGCTTTGAGAGAGTCGCGAACGCTTATCATTCACGTGAGCTTCAAGGGGCAGCCAGGCCTTCCGAAACAGCGCCCGAGAGACTAGACGCCATTTTTCGTCTAGGCATTGCATATATAGGAGTTCAGCTTTTGAGCGCAACTCTCTAGCACTTACTACTATAGACGTATACTAAGCAGTGCATTGCTTCTTTTAGCAGCTGCGTTCCTCGAAGAGCCGTTCCGACGAGATGCATAGCCAACGTAGCGCTGCTACAGAGCGTCGGCGAGCGCTACACAAAGATTGGGACTAGATAAAAGCAGAGACTTCGACAGCAGTCGTAAGCGCGGGCCACGCACAGATTCCTACGTCCTTGCCCTCGATGAAGCCCGGTACTGCAAAGATGTAAAGTCAGCGATCTGTTCTCGAAGGGGGGGGTGGACTATTGTCAGAGTGATCTGGCTATAAAGGCAAGAGCATTCGCACGCTCGAGAGGCAGGTGCGATCAACAACTAGACAAAAGTGGCAGGCACTAGCTAGCTCGGTAGATTCCGGCCTGTCTTCTCGATATCACAGGCCTTCGTCTCCCGAGAGAACCTCGGCAAGCATGTGATCCGAGACAAGGATCAAGTGGGCTGATGCATGACGTGCGCATGCACCAAAACACTTCGCCAGCATTCTAGACGTCGGCGAAGTGACTGCACTCAGCATTATCGCCGCCCAAATCCGCAGCGTACAGAGTATATCATATGTTCCTGCTGCCTCGCCTCTGTCAGACATCCCCAAAATTCCTCAGCAAATCCAGCATCCCTCTCATAGCCCGCTACGCAACCATGTCGTCCGCCACGACCTTCTACGAGTTCAAGCCCAAAGACTCCAAGGGCGCGCCTCACGATCTGTCAGCCTACAAGGGCAAAGTCGTGCTAGTGGTGAATACAGCGAGCAAATGCGGCTTCACGCCCCAGCTCGATAACCTCGAAGCGCTCTACAAAGGTGCGCATTGCCCTGCCAGCATTCCGACGAGCGGAGCTCCTCATTGACACTCATCATCAGACCTCAAAACCGCCCATCCCTCCACCTTTGAAGTCCTCGCCTTCCCCTGCAATCAATTCGGCGGCCAAGACCCCGGCTCAAACGAAGAAATCCAATCCTTCTGCACCCTCGGCCACAAAGTAACGTACAAAGTCCTCGGCAAGACAGATGTCAACGGCAGCACGGCAGAGCCAGTCTGGGAATGGATGAAGAATGAGAAGCCGGGGTTGATGGGCTTGCAGAGAATAAAGTGGAATTTTGAGAAATTCTTGATTGGAAGGGATGGGAAGGTTAAGGGACGGTGGGCGAGTACTACGAAGCCGGAGAGTATTAAGGGGGCGATTGAGGAGGAGATTAAGAAGGGAGCGGGGGCGAAGGTCTAGAGGGGGGAGATTGGGCGGTGTGAGACTGGGGGGAACGAAATGATAGACTAATACCCGGTGTACTGTATGCGAGAAGTCGAGGAACGTCTCATTCGGCCTCCGAATTTCGTGAGAGACCGAGTCCGTAAGGGCAAGTTGCTGCGTCGCGTTTCCGGTTGCCCGCCATCGTCCGTGTCACTATTATGGAATTACAGATGCCTGCTAGTCTTTCGGTAATGCAGCTGTAGGCACTCGCAAAAGCGAGCCAGCAGGGATGATGTCCAGGAGTTGATCGACATTACTACTACTACCGCATACGTCTATCCTTTGGAATGCAGCCATACAAGCTGTGTACAACAACGCTCACTTAGACCTCGCGTCACGAAGCCGCCCCAACGCATGCTATGAGTTCAGCTGCACGTAATTGCCTGCACATAAGTCAGTTTCAAGATCCTCAAACCCTCCTCATCAAAACATGCGCACTCACCAGGAAACTGCCCCTGCCTCGTCCCAATCTTCCCCGTCCACCACTCATTCTCATTCCCCGTCCGCTGCACAATCTCAATCGTCTCCCCAGCACTAAATGACAGATCACCCTCAGCCTGCGCCTCGTAATCATACAACGCCGTCACGGTCTCCGCAGTCGGGATCCCACTAAGTCGTCCTGGCTTCGGCTTGGGAGGTGGTGGCGCAGCCTTGGCTTTCGCGGCCGACGTCCAGTTACTGCCTGTGCTGTTCGCTCGGCCGAGATCTGTTGCAGCTGCGAGACCGCTGGGGCTGTATGGGGGAGGGGCGTTGTTCGGGGTGTACGAGTCGTGCGATCGCCGACGGTCGTCTTCTGCTGTTGTTGAGGATGAGGAACCGTTTGTGATTGCTAGTCGTCCCTTCGCGCCTTCTAGTCGACCTTGGTATTTCGAGAGCGTCGTCTTCCTCGGCCCTCCAGTAGTCTTGAATTTCACCATCGCCAGCCCCTCAACAGCCTGCTGCACCTCCCCTCGTTTCTCTTCGAAAGCCTCCTCGATCCCCAGCGTCAAGTTAAAGTACCCAATATCAATACTCTGCATCTTCTCATGCAGCGTATAAAACACATTCAACTGCATGTAATAGAAGCTCTGGAACAGCGGCAGAATGAACTCCTTCTCCAGCCGGAACAAGTGCGGCAGATCCTCTTTCAGCAAGTTGTTGAAGTACTCGTACTCCTGCGTCGCCATGTCCACGTCATTCTCGGCTTTGTAGAGTGCTTTCTCGTCTTTCAGGCTCTTGTCTTTCTTCTCCGTGAGCTTTTTGAGCGTGTCCCGGTGTCGATCGTAGTCTAGCTGCTTATTATCCCGCTTCTTCGCAGTCTTCCTCACAACCTTGACAATCTCCATCAGCTCGTCCGCGGGCTTCACGATCCGGCTCTCGATCATTTCAAGCTCCGGCTGTAAGCTCGCTTTCAACTCTTCCACAATCACCTCGTACTCCTCGCACGCTCTAATGCCCTCTGGATTCCCGTCTATGACGTAGCTATCTGGATCACTCGCGCGCCCGGAAATGGGGTTATAGATTTCTTTTATAGCGCGCGAGAACTCGATCTGGTGGTCCAGCATGCCGATGATGGCTTTGAAGTACTTCTCGCTCTCGTCGTGGAGTTTCTTCGTTTGCGTCTCAAGGTCTGCGAAGCGCCGCTCGGAGTCGATGTAGATTGCATCTTTGGTGATTTCGCCCATGTTGAAGCGTTGTTTGAACATTTGGGGCGCCTGGGAGTGTTAGCCATTGTATGCCCAGATGTAGGGCTAGGTAGCTATACTCTTGTAGCGCCCCGTTGGAAGCCTTTCCAGCTCATATTGGCGGTAAGCTGGGATGGTAGATCTGGAGGTTGCTACTGCTGTCGAGGCCGTCTTGCTGACTCGGATGATTGGGATTCGTTTCGCTGTATCCGACGCTTCGCTACTGCCTGCTACAGTATGAACAGCTGAATGTGGGTACGAATGCGATGTCTGCCGGATGACGGCCAAACTCGTGGCTTAGCACGCTTGGCCTACAGGAAGCTGGATGGATTGTCCGGAACGAAGCACGTAAATCTGCTAGACTGCAATGTGATGTGATATTGACAGTCACTGAATCTGGTGGGCAGCGGTGAATGCAGTTCTGTGCGCCTGTCAGATGTCGTGCATCTGACATCGCCGTGCTGTCGGATCTTGCATTCCCGAGCTGTCGTGAGCGATGTGGAGGCGACGTCATGGCGTGCATGAACAAATGCGGGCCGGAAGCAAATGTTGTGCATAAGGTACGAAGGCACACCTAAGCATGGCAACACGGTTGAACGACTGCGTCTGACGTATCTACAGCGGAAGGCTGGATATCTAGAACGCAAGTCCCGCCAGCACATCCTGCCTACTCCCCACATGGAACACCGGAATCCATTCCCTCGGCGCCGGCACACGTACCGTCTGCCCTCCAGCATAAGTAACATTCGTCCACCAATACGTCCACTCCCTCGTCCCGTTCCCACTCCCCGTCAACGTCTTCGGCAAGTACACATCCCAGCTTGTCACATTCGGCAGCGTGACAGGCGTCACCAGCAGCCTCGGCCCAAACATGTACTGCTGCGTCGTATAATTACTGTTGTTCCTGGTCATCTCCACGATGTTTGGATCAGAGACCGAGAAGTCCATATAGAGCGGCCGCATTATGGCGCGGCCGGTGAGCGAGAATTGGGCGAAGATGGCTTTGAGGTAGGGTGCCAAGGTGTATCTGAGGTTGATGTATGAGATGATCGTGGGCGTGTTGGCGGCGCCGTACGTCCACGGTTCGTTATCGCAGGTGTAGGCTGATTGAGTATTGCATGCACGAGAGCCACTGGGAGAGTGAAGTCAGTGATATGTGCAGCTGAGGGAATAACAGGGACGACTTACTGGTTGCGCATGAACGGTAGGAAGGTCGTCCACTGTTGCCAGCGGACATACAACTCGCGGTAGGGCTCTTCGTCGATGTTGTTCGACCAAGACACCGTGGGGTCGCCTTGGAAGCCACCAGCGTCGACTGTCCACCATCCCCAGCCTGTACCAGCAGCAGACAGTCCAGACGCGACTTGCGCGGAGAGCGTCTCCCAGACAGCCGTGGTGTCGCCAGACCAGATCATACTACAGAAGCGCTGACTTCCGATGTAGCCAGATCTCGACAACGACACGTAGTCACATGCAGTACCCATTTCAGTGCCTGTGGCATTGCGCAGACCTTCTTCAATGGCTTGCTGATGAGCCCATGGGTACAGCTTGCCGACCGACTTCTGCGTGCCAGCATAGTACAATGCATCGGAGATCGGGTTGGGTAGACTCTGAATGAAGCTCGATTGTCCGTTATTTTGATAAGCTTCACCCAGGTTCCCACCATCAGCCTGGTCAATCCAGAAGTTCTTGATACCGTTGATGTAGTAGTGCTCGTACAGATTTGCCCACAGGAACTGTCTTGCGTCAGGGTTGGTCGCATCATAATTGCGGATGTAGCTGCCATTCCAGCTGTCTGTGGTGCCGGGACCGGATCGAGTCATGGCTAGGTAGCCTTCACGCTGCATCGTGGCATAGTTGTCGCTCGCATCTTCCACACTGGGCCATAAGCTGGCCATGATCTCGGCGCCAGTGAGGTCCTTGACACGTTGTGACATGTAGCTCACATTCGGCCAAAGACCTGGATCCAGCGCCCAGTCGCCTTGGTGGGCCCAAGACTGATAGTCGATGACCAGCATCGAGACAGGAATGTTGTAGTCGTGAAAGTTTTGCGCGAGCTGGATGAGCTCGCTCTGGTTCTCGTAGCGTAGCTTGCTGTGCAAATAGCCAAGCGACCAGTCAGGTGGCGTGGGCGCTCGTCCAGTCATAGCAGAGAGTCGACGTTGCAAGGTGTCGTAGTCGCCTACAGGTGCACTGACGATCGCGTAGTCGACCAGCGTTGTAGACTTCGAGGTAAAGCGATTTCTCAGCTGCCCAAACTCCATCTCCCCTTCACTTGCCGAGTTCCACACGAAGGCATAGCCCTTGCTGGACATGAATACAGGTGTGGGGATGTGACTGTTGAAGTTGATCATGTCGATCACCATGCCCTTTTTGTTGACCATGTGATCCTGCTGTGTGCCAGTGCCATAGATCTGCTCATCTGGTGTGGTGGAGAACGAAAAGGCAGCCGAGAACTCATACCCGGCTCCAGTCCATTCGTAGTATCGCGGGTTGAGACTTTTGATGGGAGCGTATTCGTTGGTAAGCAACGACTCGGAGCCATCATCGTCGACTCTGTAGAACGCAAAGCGTACGTTCGTAACGTCGTCGCCATTCGGGCTGAAGGTTCTGACTATGGTGTTACCGTTCCGTAAGGTCAGATTCTGGGAGCCATCGATTGTGGTGTCGTAGGTGAAGCCAGCAGGGGCGGCATTCGAGTTACCAGGACCCTCGAGAGGTGGGTCGTACAGAAAGGAAATCTCATTTCCATTGGGTGGCCGGAATGCCCAAGCCCGGACCCGGAAGCCATCAAAGCCATACGGCTGGACCAGCACGGTCTCGAAGCCATGTTGGAGCCGGACACCTGTAGTGTTAGGGAGGAAGTAATTCGAGTCGCTGCTGTTAGTGTACGGGGACTGCGCGGAGACTCCGGAGCAGAAGCCGAGAGCAGCAATTGAGAGCCGAGAGAGCGGCCACATCGTACAGAGCGTAGAAGAGTACCTACAACATACGATCCATTACCCTTATGGACGAGTCGTCGATATATACCTCGACAGCCTGGCATGCCGTCAGCGAATGGTTGGTGGAACATCGTGGCTACAATATTCAGCCTGTACTGCGCGTCGTGCGTCTCACTGCGTCACGGAGTAGCAGTAGCTGTGGATCTCTGAGAACGACCGGCGGAACTCTACGCTCGATGATGATGGTTGTAATCCGCAAGATGCACGAAGTTGTGATGAGCTCCAGGTTCTCCTCACGTCTGAGGTGGAGCCGAGAGGGGGGCGCGCTCATGACTCGAGCATCAAAAGCTTGATGATGCTTCTGAACGACCGGGGGGGTTTGTTCTTGCATATACGGAGGTATGTTGTAGTATGTGGTCCAAGGAGCCCCAGGACACGGCTATAGTGGCACAATGTCCGAGTATTTGATGTGGTGAGAGGCTGCCTGGGTGCCTCCGGCTGCAACCCGTGAGGAGCCTGTGCATGATGGGGGCTATGCCGCGCCTCCTTACCCAGTGCATCGCGACATGTCGAAGATTCATGATGCAGATGTTTTCGCTGACAATACCGCCCCGGCTCGACATTATTTGCAGGGAATCTTGTGAAGTGCTGTGGGTGCCTCAACTGCAAGACTGGAGAACATACCGAGAGAGTCTCCCAACCCCAGCAGCAATCATCGGCCTCCCCTGTCACCTAGTGAAAACCGCGGACATCTCACGAGTGACATACAGCAGGCCCAGGGTGTCGTCGAGAACACCATGCAATCATTCACCGATTGCTCGCCGTCGAGAGAGGCATGCCACCAAGTCTTCGCGACAGCAGAGCTTGTTGATTACATCCTTTCCCAGCTGGATCCTCCTGACTTGCTGAACGCGTCCAACGCGAGCCGTGCTTTCAACTCCTCCATCGAGCGATCCAAACGCCTACGACAAAAGCTATTCCTGGAGGGTGATCTCGAAGCTGAGTACGCTCTGCTTGGCAAGCTGGTCAAGCTACCCTTCCACACCAACATCCGGAGGCCCAGACCTATCAAACCAATAGCACCAGCCTCGTGCGTGTATACTGTCACTTTCATGTTGAATGTGGAGCGCTGGCAGTCTTTCACTCCGAGTGAGCGAGTCCTCTCCATGCTTATATGCCAGCCGCCGATATTTGCCATGTCAGGGACTGTGGTCTGTCCCTGCTCTCTCGTATCGCCATATCCTGAGCCTGAGACCGTGCACATCCGGTCCGACACCGGACACACTGTTGGGGATATGGTCGAGGTGATACGCAGGCTACATGCAGCGCATTGCATATATCCACTCACAGATCCAGATCACGTGGATCGAGACGCTTCTGCTATAAATGTCATTCGCTTTGAGAGTCAGCTTGTACTACGGGATGACGACCCTAGGGTCTTGGAGGGGTTCCGCCCGAAGCTCGTATTGGCTGGGTAGGACTGCGGACCACGATGGCGCAGAAGCCGGAATCGAAGTGAGAGGAGGCGACCGGATGCTGATGCAAGATTTTAAGGCACCCTTGAAGACTCGAAGCGCCCGTCCAGGCAGTAACGAGTCCTTGTGTAACACAGCACAAATGCATGGACTTCGCAAGGAGGTCCTGGCACTGACGGGTGACCGCTCCCTGCGTCTCTGCTACACTAAAGGTCCGCTCGACTCCCAGACCTAGTTCATGCCGTATGCTGTATCATAAGCGATATTCGCATCAGATCATGGCTACACTTGACGCGGATTTGGATGAGTTCAAGACATTGCTTGCGAGCCTGTACGGGATCCAAAATCTGGTACAGATAGCTCACGAAACACCAGAACAACTGACTTTGGACTTACATCAGGCTCTAGATGCTGCTCAGAGCATCGCTCGGTATCTGGGTGATCGCGCAAAAGGAGCTGTAGCCTGCAACGATGTCTTCTCAACAGCGGAACTCCTTGAAGGCGTGTTGTCTTTCCTCGATCATTACGATCTGCTCACCGCAAGTAGAGTCAGTCGGTATTTCAGAGATATGATCAAAATGTCAGTACGCTTGCGGTGCATACTCTTTCTGGAAGGCAACCCGAATGCGCATTCTGAGCTTTCTCAGCCTCTTGTATGGCACCAAGAGAGTGCCATTAGCAGACATACGAGTGAGCGTTCAAAGACCGTCTCGCTGTCGTACACCTTGGTCTTGAGTATCCCCTCACGGCGACTTCAGCCCGATCACTTGTCGGAATGCGGGAACCGCTCGGTCCTCATCTGCCAGCTGCCGGTCTTCAGGGCTGAGGTCTTGGTACCCTGCCTGTGCTTAGCTCGTGGCCTTGGGCGACGTGCCTCCTCTACTCCAGCGTCTATCGTCTAAATACCTATTTCCAGCACTGGGATGACCTGGGCCGAAGTGCTGCGGGCTACATTGAAGGTAGAACGAGCGACGCGCAGGTGCTTTGACAAAGACCTCTGGCGGATAGGTACCGCCGGTACTACCAGCACTATCACGATCGAGGCACCCATACTGCTGCAGGATGACGGTCCAAGCCGTCCACAGAGTAAGGGCTCAAAGGAAAGAAGAGCAGACTCGGGCCCCATGCTACGCTCACGGCGCAATGCTGTAATGATTAATGTACGCGAACACAGCAATGCAATCGCAGCAGCTGCAAGTGAGAGGTCATGCCTGAGCTATCTTCGGGCATGCACTAACATCGCGGTATATGCATACGAAAGCCATGTACAAGAGACTGAGCACCCACCGCCGGGGGACGGCCTCGTGCTCTGATGCGCGAGAATGGAAGCTGCAATGTGAGCTCTAACAGCCGACGGACGACGACAGCGAAACTTACTGTTCTGTGTAAGTAGCATACGAAACCCACACGGAGCCTTCAGACAAACGGAAGCGTAACAGAAGGTCATAGCGATACTCAAGCTTTTTAAGCATGTCCTCTGCTACTCCAGCGTCAACAATGTGTTACATGCCTTGCGTACCAACAGGACCACCTCAGCTCTGAGTCTGCGGTCGGTACAGCTGCAAAAAGAGCTCTCCCTGCAAGGAGACCTACGTGGCGCCTAGCTCGTAGAGACCATCTTCACCATCGCGCGTACGTTACATGTCGTCATGGTTTGACACGTACAATCAGACAACAACGGGCTTTTATGTTACACAGAACCACCGCACGGACATCAACATGAGCTGATGGGTATTGACCGGTGACTGCTGCCTACGACTTGGGCATACTACACGCTTGCGTATGAACAGCTCGTATCGAGTGCAGTTCTTCGAGGATTTCTTCATCTCCGATCATGCCTACTCTGGACGCTATCCTGCAGGAATCCGCGAGACTACACACAAGCCTGAACCTCATCCAAAACCTTCAACTAGCAGCACAGAGTACTCCGTCGCAACTTCAATCGGAGTTACAGAACGTTCGGGATGCTGCCGAGAGTATCGCGCGGTACCTAGTCGCGTGCGAAAAGCGGGCTGCTGCTCCCCACGATGTCTTGCACTCGCCGGAACTGCTCGAACGCATCCTCATCCATCACGACTCCAAAATGCTTCTGGATGTCACTGAGATTGATCATGCTTTCTCAGCTGTGGTACACCAGTCGACACGCTTGCGACAAAAGGTCTTTGTGCAAGCCGATGACAGGACGCACTTCACACCGCTGGTAGAGGTCGATAGCATCTTCAATTGGCCTTTTGAGCTCACTATCGAACCGGATCGATGTGAAGGCGTCGAGAAGTTCCCGCGCTCGTACAAGCTCTGGTTTGAGAACGACCCGGGACGAGAATTTGAAGGACCTGTGGAACACAACAGTCGGAATTTGCCAATGCTTGTGTGTCAGCCACCGATCTATGAAGTCACGGGGAGGTGGTCGTGTGGGTGCTATCCCGGGCCCTCTGACCATGATTCGATCGACAAGACTGCCAGGTCCAGCACCGGGATCACCACAAGAGATCTGATTGGGCTTGCCCGAGTGTTGCAAGAAGCGAACCACCTATGCAAAGGTATGAGGTTGCACGAGGAAGAAGACTGGCGCGAAGGGAGAGGAGATTGGCTCGAGGATAATATCACCTTCGAGGCTCCGATCTCCCTCCAAGAAGACGACCCGATACTTGAGCCCATCAAGAGGGAGAGAGGGTTCCAAGCACAACTCGATAGTCGCCGCTAAGCCAGATTGCAGTCTATCAGCTCAAGGCATTGAGAGCAGTCGCATTCAGTATGCGTGATCCATGCTTCCGAGGAAATGCGCACGGAGATCTGTGCGAGCGATACTGCATGCTCAATGGTGTCACAGGGCGATTGTATCCGCATTCGCGTCGGCAGAGCGACCATGAAGAAGTACATGGGTCAGCCACAGCCCATACGTTACTAGACTTCGAGATGATACCTTCTGTGACTATGCGACAGCAATCATGCTCTGGATCCAGCCAATGAAGGCGTTTCAGGCTCTCCATTGAGGCACTGTTCATGCGAGACGGAATGGGTGCATTGTGCCTGAAAGTTGTCCCCACCTGCTGCGTTACATTTCCGGGTCATTCGTTGCTCTCGAAGTGACGAAGTACGACAGAGGAATCTATCATTTCGACTTTCTGCACCATGGTCATGGAAAGAGACACCGCTCACTTTCGGAGATGTCCAACAAAGGTCTCACAAGTAGTAGCGCACAACGCGCAGAGCGCAGTATAAGTGTATCCCGTTTGCGCTGCTCTCCATCTCTCATATCACTAAGCAATTCCCAACGAGATCAAACACGACTACAAAACCACCACCAAAACCAAAGTCTCCCAGCCATACATTCATCATGTCCACCCACTCCGTCATCAGCCCAGCAATCCACTACTGGGGCACGCCAGTAGTCCTCATCACGACACTGAACGAAGACGGCACCCCCAACATCGCCCCAATGTCCTCAGCATGGTGGCTTGGCAACCGCTGCATGCTCGGCCTCGCGCAAACGTCACAAACAACCGCCAATCTCCTCCGCACGAAGCAGTGCGTTCTCAATCTCGCCTCCGACTACCAGGTGGCAGCGCTCAACGCCCTCGCTCGCACGACCGGCACGATCGTGATACCCGACTGGAAAGTCGCCCTCGGATATCGCTACACGAAAGACAAATTCGCCGCCGCTGGCCTGACGCCACAAGCATCGGAGCTCATTGCTCCGCCGCGAATACAACAGTGTCCCGTGCAAATGGAGGGTGAACTAGAGAGCGTGCACGAGATGATGAGTGACCTTCCTGGCGAGGCGAATGGCTTCATCATGGCTTGCGAGATCCGAGTCCTCCGTACACACGTTGTGGAGGCTTTGCGGCTGCCTGGTCACGCCAACAGGATCGATCCTGACGCCTGGAAACCGATGATCATGAGCTTCCAGCATATGTATGGGCTGAAGTCGGGTCGACTGGCGGAGTCGAAGTTGGCGCATATTGAGGAGGAGTTGTATCGATTGCCGGCTGAGGAGCTAAAGTCGTGAAGGCCGATGATTCGATCGTCTAACAGTCGGGCAGCTGATCTCTAGATATGTAGATTGCAGAGAGAAGCATTTGATGACCCGCGGAATTGCCGGCTCTGTCCCTTCAGATCTCATTGTGAGTTGATTGCGATCTGACAAGATACGATACGCAGCAGGCGATGATGTACAGTAATCGCTCAGCAGCACAGACGTACTTCCGCGGTTGCGTAAGTCTGCATCCGTGGTGCAGTACACCCTTGGTCAGGTCTTCGCCGATTGGAGACAGGCTTGAGACACCTCGGAGGTAGGCTAAGGTGGCTGTTCATGCATCCTAGTGTTCAAAATCTATCACAGATCTAGCTCATCTACGCCAGTACTACTTGAGTGTCACTTGACAAGGCGTCGGACACATATAGCATCCTCCCACTAGGTTGCTCCATGGCATGGACTACTTCATCTGCTTTCGTACCTAGCGACGCAGATTCTGCGCTATCCTTTGATTGGCTCGTGTCAAGGCAATTCAGCGTGTATGCGGGAAACGTGAACGTGTGGTTCAGCTCTGAGATGGCGTCGCTGAGAGAGTCACAAAGCTCGATTTTGTGTACTTGGCCATGTAGGAAAGCTATCGACAGTAGTCCTAGCGTTGTTTGACGGATGGCGTAGAAAACGTCGGCAGGTTGCTGTGCAGCAAACCCCAAGTTCTCGCCCTGCACGGATAGTGCGCACGTGTCTGTCCCGATGTCGAGAGTATTGAGCCAGTCCGGGTACAATTCTTTCACGTATGAGTCCGAAGTATCAAGTGCAAAACCATTATCAGAAGTTTCTGATAACGGCCATGGCGTGCCAGCTGATGATGAATCTGTGGCCGAGGCCTGGTAGCTATCGCTAGTGCTGCCGGCATTCCTCTTGCGCAGCAGATACTCTCGTGGTGTGACACCCATCGCACGCTTGAAGCTGCGATGAAAATGATGCTTCGTCAGACCGGCGCAACGTGCCAGGTGATCAAGCGATGGAAGAGGCTGATTTGAAGCAAGGCCATCAATGGCCTCCAAGGCTTTCGCAATCTTGTCGATTTCGGGCGTGTAGCTGAGTAGTTGTGGTTGACACCGCTTGCAAGCTCTGAAGCCAGCTGCCTCTGCGGCACTCGCGTTGGTGTGGAACTCTACATTCGCACGTCTTGCGCATCGAGCTTTGCATATCGGCCGACAGTAGATACCTGTTGTTCGTACGCAATACACGAAGTGTCCGTCTGCGGTGGGGTCACGAGAGACGACTGCTTGCCAGCGTGATGAGGGCGTGTTGAAGGCGTGCATCTTGAGCCTCGGAATGATTGGAGTAACAGCAGGATAAGTTAGAATGACTTGAAAAATCAGAGGTCGGCAAGTGAGAGAGAGCCACTGTTATCATGGGCGCAGCAGTCACCTACATGATGGCATGCTGTTCACCTCGGTGTGAGAGGCGTTGACCCCTGCCGTTGCTCTCGAATTGACCAACCTCGTCGATGGCGGAGCCTCAGGCGGGAACATGACATTGGAATGTCGTATAAAGTCGCATTCGGACCGCTAGTCTCGCCAGTGTGATGCACCTGAAAGGAATCAATACAATTGCTCTGGAGACATATGATGGTCTACTTGAGATTCATTCGAAGTGAGTCTTCGAGATGAGATGTACGGAGATCTTTCGCGCTTCATTAGGCCAGCTCCTCTTGGCAACACTCCGTGTGGACGATGTGGAGTGACATCAACTGCCGATCCACCTCCTCTGCCGACCTCACACGTCGGCGGGGCTGAGCCTAAGGTGGACATCCAAGCATATTCGCCGTTCATCATGGCACTATTCGTAGGACTGCCAGGCTTCTGTTCAACACAAAGCCAGCCACACCACGACAGCATCCTCGACTATGGCTGATACGTCCCCCGCTAACGGCACCGCCGCGCAGCACGGCCAAGATAGACCCGTCACAATCACCGGCGCAGATGGAAGCAAAACAACAGTAGACCTCCGGCCCAATGCCGGCGCCTCGATACCAGACAAAGAGGCCATAGGCGACGAGTCCGAGCCCTTAGCAACATGGTACAAGAAGTCCAACATCGACCCTTCTGCTCGCGTCCAGATCGTCAAGCTAGCACATATGCGATACCAACACCCTGACTTGGACGAGATTACGACCTTCCTCCGAGACTTTGGCATGCACATCGCCAAACGGACAGAAACAGAGATCTGGTACCGAGGCTATGGCCCAGATCAGTACGTTTACTACGCTGTAAAAGGCGAAAAGAAGTTCCTGGGTGGAACCTTCGAAGTCGAGTCCGAAGCTGAGCTCGAGAAAGCTTCGCGCATCGCCGGCGCAGGCAAGATCCAAGATCTTTCCGACGCTCCAGGAGGCGGAAAGCTCGTCACGCTTCAAGATCCCGAGGGATTTCTGATAAACTTGATACACGGCCAGACACCAGTAGAGAAGAGCGAGTACCCTCAAAAGGTGATCTACAACTTCGAAGCCCCAGAAGACAAACCCCGCGTCCGAAAATTCAACCGCTTCACCCCCGGCCCAGCAGCAGTGCACAAACTCGGCCACTACGGCCTCTGCGTGCTAGACTTTCCTAAGCAACTCCAATGGTACACGCAAAACTTCAACCTCGCGCCCACGGACTTCCTGTACATCCCTCTCCCGGACGAGGCGAGCAAAGGCACGAGTGGGAAAGCGACGAAAGATGTGGCGGCGTTCTTACACATCGATCGAGGCGCGGATCCGGTGGATCATCATACTTTCTTCATGAGTGGGAATAAGACGGCGCATGTGCATCATTGTA
>JAVRRP010000074.1:0-33694 GCA_036872775.1 Oleoguttula sp. CCFEE 5521
TGCCTTCTTTGTACAATAACTATCTCGAGCATATTTCCATGCTAAATTAGGAAACACTGCCTATGCTGTCTCGCGTCTCCTAACAGATGACCTAGATTGACGTGACATGTTTGCGCAATTTGTAAGTCGCTGGACTGAATGTTAGTCCGCAGACTTCTCAAGAGATGTGAGCGCGCCATACCCGTGCAAGCCAGTAGTCCTCTCTATGCATCCACGATGGCTTGCCCACCCGGTACCCCACAGTTTGACGACTTGGAAGTCATGTATACTGGCCCATTTTTGCTTCCCAACACCGTTTTCTTCGAAGTTGGCTACGTACAACATGGCGACGCGACATACAATCTTCTGTTTAGACCAGGTTTCATGGTGAAGAAGATTGGCGCTCATTTCTACTGGCATATGGCTGTACCTGTGCTGGGCATCGAGCGTCAGCATCATGAAGTCAAGCATAAAGTCTACTATGACGACATCCAGCCGAGCTATGCCAAGGAGCAGATCCCGAGAGGATCCATTCTCTCGACCTGGAAGGTATCGCTCAATCCTCCTCAACGCGATCAGAATGTCTGGAGTGAGACGATACATCTCAACAACCTGCTCGACGCGTACTACCGGGCCACCAGTGTTCCGAGGATCGATGTACTCAACATGTGCAACACGCCCATCCCCAAGCACCTGTACGCCTCGGTGTACAAGCGATTGGCTCATTCAAACCGCACATACCTCATGGAGACCGACAGTGGAGAGACAGGCTGGGGCATCCTGCGTCGCGAACGTAATGGGGATGGATTCTCTGGCACAACATTCATGAGGATAGTCGTAGGAAGGGCGTGTCGAGTTCCACAACGCGCAGACACAGGTACCATGATGGAGGCAGGCGAAAAAGCCGCTCGCAGGCGGTTGGGTACCCCACGACGCCGCCAAAGGGCAGTCTCGCTGTGAGTGAGCAGTCTCCAGACGTCGAGGTGTGGAGCATGACTTGGTCAGGCGTCTCCTGCAATGCAGATATGCCCGAGAGCCAGGACTCAGCCACAGATCAGGAACTGTGCCATGACTCCATTGGAATATAGTACAAATCGATCTGATTGGACTATCCCTCACGCCCAACTGCTTCGCAGCTAGTTCATCGCCAAATTGACCGATTAGCAAGCATCTGATCCGCATGAAACATGACAGGTGTCGGATGACTCGATTCCCGACGCCAAAGTCCAGCACTATCGACAAACGGATGTAGGCTTCGTAATGTCTGCGCCCTGTCATGCGAGCGCCGGACAGAGGCTTAGCGTTCCATCAGTCAATACCCCGAAACTGTATAAAGTCATGCATCTTTCCAATCTTCCATCGAGGACGAACCCATACTTGCCAGCCATTCGTGAGCGCCGTCCTCGCAGCACAGTTATTGACTCCAATAGGACCACATTCGACGACTAGATCATGTCTTGGATTGGACTAGGACTCAACCTCATGACCTACCTCTTTACTCATAGTCCTCTGGTACGTCTCCAGAAACAGCTATAGACATCACAAGTTGCTGACCAAGGACTTCATATATAGATAGCACTGCTTGTGCTACTTGCTAGACCGTGGTTTGAGATCAACCGCGGTCGTCTAGGAGCCCATGTGAACCGCTTGCGTGTCGTTGCCCAGGCCGCCCTGGCGTACATTCCTTCGTTGCCCTCAACGCCGACCACGAATCGCGACATACTCGAGTACCTCGGAGAATACTTTCTGCAGCCAGAGGCTCTACTGAGAGGTATGGCTAGCAGCTGCACAATCATCTCCGGGTCTCGCGCTCTAGAATTCTTCGCACCTGGCTCTTCTAGCCCCGATTCCGACTGGGACTTCTATACTTACAGCTCCCCCTACTGTGTTGCTAGAGCCATACGTCCCTTGGAAGTAGCTGGTATCGAGTGGGACGACTTCTGGCAGCCAGTCAAAGACCTAGCCAATGTACCCCCTTATAGTACTCGTTACATGCACAAGTCACGGCTGGAAAGCTACTTCGGGAGGGACAACCCAGTAGAACGTGACCAGGAAGCACACTTCGTGCTGGAAGGGCTCGGCAAGGCGATGAAGGAACACGAGCAGTTCGCGAGGATTTCAGCAGACAGCCATCTCAAACGCCTCACGGAGGGTTTGCCCTACCCCAAGGACGCTACCTTGGAATGGCCCAAGGGAAGTCTTCTTGTGCACACTATGGCGCCCGCAGCCATGCAGCCCTACAGTATGTCCTCTACCCTCGACATCATCACTGGAAAAATCCCGTCGCGGGACAATTGCAAAGTACAGTTAATCTTCTCTCGGAATCGGTCCCCGATGCAGCAAGTCATAGCTTTCTATGCCTCGTCTGTGCAATGCTGTCTGACGGCGTATGGGGCTGTACACCTTTACCATCGGCTGGCAGCAAAGCGCATAGGTTACTGGTGGCCACACAACACGCAGCACAAACCTAGTGCTGACGCCGCTCGGCTCAAGTACGAGGCTCGTGGGTGGACATTCATCGACCAGTCGCCCCTCGACTCACAGAAGAGAGTCGTCAGGCAGCTTGATGCTGAAAACACACAGAGCAAGCTGATACCATTTGCCGTCGATACCGGTCTTGATAGTGTTCTCGAGGCACACCGTCGCGATGCCTTGGCACAGATGACATGGGTCGAACACCGGGGACAGACCTACCTCATGAGGTCTGCTCGTGGTCCAGCATACGAACTTGGCGATGACGAAAATGAATCTGAGGGTGCTGAAGAAGCTGTCAGCTTGACACTGAAGCATACTGTAGCGTTTGGAAACTCGTCATCAGGCGCTCGCCCGGAAACCCTCAACGGAGTCTGACCGCATGTTCTGGGGAGAGTGCGTGCGGGGCTCAAATCACGATCTACATTGCCAGGTGCAGGACAGAGAGGGTTGAGGTAGATCGACATACAGCTCTTGGGCGGTAGGGTACTAGGCTCGATGTTACGCAGACGTACGAATGACAGTGCGTATGATGCAACTTTGACACTCTCTTTACTTACCCTCCCACTTTAGCGTGTTCATTGCTTACTCCTTCATCCGCTCGTCTACTACTCGACATGCCCCTGCAGATACAAAGCCCACACGACCAAGAAGACCATGCGGGCGAGGTGAAACAGGAAAGTACCCTTAGCGCGCGTGGGAGCATCTACCGTACGGGCACCTACACAAGATCAACGTACGCGCGAGTACGAATCCGGTGTACGAACTTCGAATTCAGTGTGCGAATCTCGAGGTCAGTGCGCGAGCCTCGAAGTCTGTGTACCCACTTCGAATTTAGGGGGCGCGTACAATAAGATTTCGTATCGAGCAGCCCCTCAAGAAATCACTTCACTGTACTGTCATGCCGGCTGCTCCCGCTATGCCACATGACTTGCAGCCGCCCGTCTATCTCTTAGATATTTCGTGTCACTACATGTTCACCGAACTGCACGTAACACTGACCCTTGACACAGGCCTTGCTATCCCATGTGTAGTGAAGCAGTGCAGACTCAAAGACGGTAAGTTGAAGACCATGCTCACCGGATCACAATGACATGTAACGTCAAGAGCTATGGAACGATGCCAGTCAACAGACGTACATAGGAACGAAATTACTGCTATTCTGTAGCCAACAAGTGCGACATGGCACGCCCGCGCGCGTTATCGGGAACGAAATCAGACCGTTAGTGCTCTTTATCAGCCTTCGTTGCTCGACGCGATGGTATACCTGGGAGTTCTGGCTTCTGATCGCGCCACGACGGCGTCGTCAAGGTTGATATCTCTCCGGTCACGGTCCAAGTATTCCGCCTCACCAGGGGATGCTGTTCATCGACGTCAAGTATCATCGAGAGATTTGGTTCTGAGACCACGTCCCTTATTGGAGATCCAGTCGTGCATCTACTCTGCAGGCTGAGGTCGAATGAAAGCGAGGACATGCGGACAATCGATGCTGTATCGAACTCAGACCGCCGTGGCGCCGAGTCCCAGCGCGGAGGATATAGTGGAGGCGTCGCAGGGCTGAAGTCTTCGACCGTGATCCTTGGTGGCACGTCGCTGTAGCGAGGAGGTCGACCTGCGTCATCGTGCACCAATGATGTGCGATCGTGTTCGGACAGTGTGGCATCTGTCTCTAGCATCAAGGCGGCAAGTCTAGTTGGTGAAGCCTCGCGATCGGGTAGTGCAGCACCGTGTGCAAGAGGCGCGCCACGTGAGGGCAGTTTGAAGAGGCGACTCCATACGGGGTGAGCGCGCGAAAAGAGAGCAACCTTTTCCGCGGGAATATCGGATGACATGGTGCCGGGTGGTGTTGAAAGCTGCGCTGGTGCTGGCTGGAAGTTGCTCCAAGATAGCCGGCAAAGAGAATGCGAACGGCGCTATATATCCCCATACTGCGTCTTATGCTGACCTTATCATTCATTACACGAAGCTATGCGTCTCCCTAGAAGCCCTGGAAGTTGGGCTCTCGAGATCGACGAAGCCGGATGCTACCAAGAGATCCAGACTACCGACATGCAAGCATGTTGAACCCTGGCCCGGAATTTATCTATCTCACACAAGAGTGCTACTATAACACAATGACTGCAATTATATATAGATATTGAGAGCTGTGACGTTTGAGATATGCATGGGCGGGATCGCTTACGCAGTAGGTACATGAGACTACGCTAGCATGCCGTGATGAGCACTGACTTTCGGACTGCTAGATGTGAGAGTTGCCATTTCATGCTCCTCGAGCGAACGATCCGGGTTCGAGGGCGCTGACCAGTCGAGGAAGCACCCAGGCCGCATCTTCCCTGATGACCCACTCTTGTCCCGTTGTCTGCGCATGGATTAGATCGCGACCAATGTAAGCTACTCGAGTACCACTACGGCCCAAATTCACCAACAGGGGTTCTGTCAATCGCCCCACGGAGATCACCAAGTCCTTGTCGTCTAACCGGAGCCATTGTCTGATCATCCTATCAGCTCTCTCTGGAATCTCTTCGCCCGACCAGCGTACCCCGGGACATAGTAGACTCGGATTGCTCGGCGGGCAACATGGACATATTGGCACTCCGCAAAGATCAAGCCGAAGAAGTCGATCACTACGTGCTTCTTCCAGAAGTCTTTTGGGGAGCGCTTCATGTGGTACGTATGGAGTCCCTTCGTAATGCCAGTAGTGACAACGGGGGTTGGAGCACTTCGTAGTGAAGACTGAGCCAGATAACTCTGCGAGACGTGCCGGCTCGTATCCGGCTCTATGAATCGGATCTACCGATACAACCAGGTCAGCCCGTCGTCGTGTCATGTGCAGACTTGCACATCTCCAGAGTCATACCGTTGATGGTCTCTGTGATGGTAAGCAATCTCGGTTTGCTCTTGGCTAGATCTGCAAGAGCATGATGCCTATCGTCTGGTCTTGCTGTATCGCGTTGATGCTCAGATATTTTCCAGACTAGACTTGGGTGGCGGGCGAAACTGGATCGTTTCGCGATGTCAAATGTACATGACTGGTCGACTTCGCACGTCTCGAGGGAATGATTTTGGTGATCAGGCGGAGGACTGGAGAGAGCCGAGTCTGTACCCAGAATCACAAGAATATTGTTCGCTCTCTTGAGGTAGCTAGCTAATTCATCTTGAGAGCGGCCCATGGTGTCTGCGTAGATAATCACGTCTCTACATGAACGCCTCATATCATATATATACCCTTCGCTAGGCCGCATGACCGAGTGAGCGATGGAAAGATCGCGTCGCGAATGCGCTGCGTACCGAGACACACCTGCCTGCGCGAGCTAAGACTTTCTCAACAAGCCTTACATTGAACTGCACTACCGGAGACCCTGTTATGTCTATGCCTGATACCGGAACGCTGTGCGCATCGACACTGACGTGCCGCCTCTCAATGTAGCTATCAGAGGATACACTCCAGGCGGGATATTAGAGACATATTGAGACCTAAGAATGGAGCTCATCGCATAAACTGTGTTCGACCCATGCTATCTGTCATCTAAGCTGAGTATTGAATACTACCTCCAGCCACGTAGCAAGTGCGCAATGATCAGGGACAGTTAGCGGGTGCTATCTACCCGGCAACTCTATCACAGTATAACGTATACGTCAAGGACTCCAACGAGAGTGCTGTAATGTTCATCGGTGTAGGAATGCCGTATGCTTAGTACTGTCGGAGATCGCAAGCACAACTCTTGTTCGATATACCACCGATTGAATGACCTCGTCGGTTGATGCATCCGAGAGAGATTCACTGCTGTGTGCTCTCCTAGGGCCAGAAGTTTCTTCTCAGCTTTGAGGCGATGGAAGAGTACCTTGTATTGAATAGACTATGAATTATCGCTCGCAAGTTGATTGTGAAACGCGCCTCCAATCTTCGCCATGCTTCGATCTGCTGCTTGGCCGACTCCATATACTCGTGATCTCGCGCTCGGAGTCGTGCTCAAGTGTGGTCGCAAGGATGCATCGCGTGCGGCTTCAACCACATGTCTCCAACGACACGACCATCACGCCTTTGGGGCTGCATCGAACAGCAAATCGAACTTCTGATTCTGCTATCCACAGTATGCACGAGAGACTGATCGAGCTTGGATCGCACGCAGCCCAGCGCGAAGTGTGGGCTGCAACACACTGTGTTGGAGCCTATGAACACCATTGAGACTCTCCCACGGTGACAAAGTCAGGAGGAATATTGCGTCAGATCACTAGCATCGTCTGGCCAAAGCACACATTCGTCGGCAGACCACATCGTCGAAAGTCGAGCCTTCAGTATAACATCCAGCGTATCGTCAGTCCAGGAACTTGAGAGCTCGACTGGTTGCAAGTCAGAGAATCGTGGCGGAATCACTGGCGAGTCGCCGCCGCGCCGCGACATGAACTGAGCTTTCCGTTCGTGGATGGTGCTCAGCTGCTTCGTGGACAGCTGCGCTGCGCCCTTTGCAGCGAAAGACCTTGCCGTAATAGCCGTGGTAGAAACATCCCAGCCAGTCATATTGAAACCTGTACCCTCTAGCGTGAACCCGTGTCTGTCCATGCATTCCTGGAGGGCGAGTACAGGCGGGCGTGGCAAGTCGTAGTAATCTCTAGCGCGAATTTGTAGCTGAGGGGTATCTTCCGACATGTCAAGCCATATATCATCAGGATCATACTCCCTTGGCCATTTGGGGTCTTCCATTACGATGTATCGCATGTAATCGCGCCACAACTCCGCATCTTTGAGAGTGCAATCAGGGAGAAGCAAGCATTTCGTCGAGAGATACGCGCTAGGGTCTGTGAAGCCCACAGGGGCTATCTTGTAACAGAAGGGTGCAGCGAGAGTGTTCGGACTCTGTAAGCCGAAGATGATTGTATGGTCGTACGATTCCACATGCTTGAAGCCGACACTCTCGAGGACGTTGCGGAACCTGTCTTTGTTGAAGACAACTCCATTCTCGCTCAGGATGGTTGCGTCCGTGTCGAGGAGGCATAGCGCCTCGTCCTCTTCTGCGACATAAGACGATCTACCGTTCAACAGAACAGCCCATTGTACTCTTGCGTTGTGCATCTCCTTGGTCAAGAGGCCTGCATATGGTTTCGTATATTGCCGCGGCCAGTCCGGATGTCTTAGAACCCCTTTCTTGTCAGACTCGATGATTGTCTGCCACTGGAGGAACATCATGCTGGGCATCTTATTGCCTAATCGAAGCTCGACAATTGGCTGTTTTACTTTGCTCCGAATGTGAGGCGCCTGACGTTGTGGCAGTTCTAGCATTGTGCTGTCTGATGAAACAGGCAGAAGGAATCTCTGCTCTGGCAATGCTCAATAGCTCGACATTTCCTCATCCCTTACGCGGGGCTGGGTGTTTGAGGCCGGTCCGAAGGTAAGCTTAGCATCAGTATCAGAGCGAAGCAGGAGTCATTGACGTGGTTGTCACCTCCTACCTGGGCGCCCGTCGAATTGCCGTGCTGTGGCCGGATTTTATCTTACAAACATTTTTGCGGTGTCGCGCAGACTATGCGACAGAACGAGGCATGTGTTTGTACGCGCGCAGACGAAGAAAGGCAGTGTTGATCCACAACAGAGCAGGAATAAATATGAAGGACTAAGCACTCTGAAGACGCTCGGGGACGGGCAGCGGCGCTGATGCTTGATACAGCATACTAGTCTATGTACATGTTGTAAATCGTTCAAGCCATAAACCCTAGACCGACTTCCGAATAGCAAGTACACCACCATGAGTATCAAACATCTGACCGCACAGGCTCGAGACCAGCTTCGAGGTGATAACGCAAGGAGACAGTCGAACTAGACGGAAGCAGCATAGCCGATCGTGAATGCCTGGCACATGGCGCTGCCGTATTCCTTCACACCATGGCCCCCTGAGGTGGAATTCTCAAGGCATACCGCAGTGAAATGGGATACGCATAGGAGGGCGGGGATCTTCTCCGGAGGGTCGCATGTTGCAAATATATTGATCATCTGCGTAGCATTTCCGTGAAGCACGTACTCGAGTGTCCCCATGTCGGCTTTTCCAGCGAGCTGGCCTTCCCAAGCGTCTGGGGAAGGTGCAGTCAAAACGTGGTCAACGTCGTTGTAGCGGCCGCAAAAGGTAGAAATCGCAGACTGGATTGGTGGGGGGCACGCCAGATGCGATGGGGTCGCTGACGCACTCGTTGAGATGATTGGAGAACCAGGCGCGGGCTCGGTCCTTGTTACCGTGGATAAAGTCGTCGGTGCTGAGCTCGAGAGTGGGTCGCGAGGACGGACAAATTCGCCATTAGCGGCAAGCACCGTGACGAACAAGGCCAGGATGAAGCGCATAGTGGCGAGGCTGGTAATCCTGATTGTGGGTGCGGAGGTACTTTGGCGAGATTGGTATCGATTTGGTGGTGAACGTGGAGTGTAGATGTGCACATGGCGGTACTCGACACTTCTTATATGTCTTGTGAGCGTCGTGTCGTTGTTTATCGCATGCTCTCACATCCTGCTCCGCTCAATCCATTTCTCCATATCCTCCAGTTATCCACTCATCCAAATAAAGCATACCAAGCAGCACGAGTGTAGATACTGAAACACGAGTGACACAATCCACGTCTGAGGCTAACAAGGGTATGGCTAAGAGTGGTGACTCGACACGAGCTACACGCCGGGCTTCAGGTCCCGGGAATCTAGAGACGCGCACTTGCACGTGGTCTTTGTCGTCGATCGTTTCGTCTTCTCGATTCTGACCCCTGCTACGCGCTGCCTCTGTGGGCCTGTGGCGCATGCAGTTGCATGATGTGTGGATGCATGCATTGCCCTTGTCACTTTCCCGTGTCCTCGCCTGCGTACCCCTGCCACCTCGCCCACCGATGGTTGACAGGCCCGTGTTTGCGTATGCTCATGCAGCCATGCTTAGTCCCGTCATGCAGTCAGGGATCGGGGATCGGTCACTCTCATCAGTGCTCAAGCAGTGCACGAGCTTGACCGCACGCACCGTCCGTGGGGCCTGAGCCGTAAGCGACACAGTGATCGATATTCTCGCTTGCCTTGCTTTCTAATTCTGTCGTATGCACACGATTCGGACTGAGAAGCAATGTTGCGTGCCCTTGCGAGCGGATAGCAAAGTGTGTGTGTAATTGTGGACACAAAGTTCGCTTATTACAGAACATATAAAACATGAGGTATGGCAACGCACGGACAGCACCGTCGAGGTACGCAACTCATTGATCTGTACATAGACTATGGAGTGGAGACTAGTGCGAGAGACCCACCGATATTCAGGCGGACCGGTGAGGGAGCATGAGCATAGTGAATCTCTGCAGTCAGAAGTCTTGGACTTCCGGTGCATTCATCAACCTCGTTTACGGTTCAAACGACTTTGCTCCCGAGGATCGTGAAATTCTGGCATGTGTCTTGGGGCGGATAGCCGAAGGTCATGTTAGGGTAACCTCCGTTATCGGCCTTGTTCTGGCAAACGGCCTCAAACTGTCGATAGCACCAATCGTGAGGTACCCACTGAGGGGGATCGCAGTCCGCCCAGATAGCTACCATGTAACCGTTGTCAGAGGACACTCCAGTCTCCGCCTCTCGTGAGGGTACAATGAGCGGCTCGTGGCTAGGATCAAGGTAGGGCGCGCAATAACTGTCGATCGCTGACTGCACGGGTGGATCGCACGCCGCGACGGTGGAAACCGCGACGGAGATAGTAGTGACAGCCGAGCTCGTTGTCAGGACTGTAGAAGTCCACACCGTCGAGAATGGAGGCTTGAGGGTTTGCGCAACACATGAGGTGACATATAGCGCGAGTGCGAGCATTACGCGCATATTCATCTTCAGTAGGCAATAAGATCGGGTAGTGTACGAACTCGAGCACCTGTTCTGGCACGCTACTTATACAGTAAACGTCACATTAGGCGCTGTAGAGATTCTGTTTCCGAAGAATCAAGACTTGCACCTCACTTGCCAGCTTCTAGTCCGCACATGAGTATGCATTCTGGGGAGCCTCCAAAAGCGGTCGTACGAGAGTCTAGGATGTTAAGGTACGGCGCCGACGCGGTCCTGGAAGCTAAGTAGCGGGTACCCGGCATAAGCTGAGCAGGGGTTACTAAAACGGTTTAGTGTGCTGGGATATAAGTGCAAAAGCGAGTGATTTCACTCGAGATCCGATATGGTGTATCGGCTAGCATCGCTCGCTTTCATCATCCCGTTGCGGACAGAAGGCTTCCGAGCAGAGCCGGGTTCGACTCCCGGTGTCGGAACTCGTTGTTTTTGCCTTTCTATTGACGTTTTTTTGCTCTATTAACATTCTATACGCTCGGTAGAATATCGGGAGTGTGTAACGAAAGTGTTACATGCAGATTCAGGCATCTTTCTCCCGCTAAAGACTGAGCTTTCCCTGCAAAATGTAGTACAGAAGCTTCGCAGCGTGTAGTCAAAACTGCTCTGGGTTTCTTCATCTCTTCACGATGAGCAAATATCCAAAAGTCTTTGACGCCTTGACGCTCGAGCGTAACGTACGGCACACATTCTTTTCTCTGTACCAAGCAGCAATCGTGGCTAGTGATACTTCGTACTTGCTTGAACGCAGCAAACGAAATCAAGCCTTCCCTCCCTCCCTCCGTAACCCCTCTACACCTCTTCACAGGATTTCACCTCTACACCCTCCGCGCCCCAAACATCCCGAGCCCAATCGAACAGTCATTCTCTCCCACTGTGGGCGTAGCGTCCGGCAACACCTCCCATCGCTTGACTTGAAAGGGAGCGTACTTCATTTCGCTCGGCAACTGACTCTGCTGCGCTGATTGTCGAGGCTGCGAAGGATCCGAAGGTGCCGCGCTGCCTGGCTGCGGGAACGGCGGTCGAGGGCGAACGGGAGCTGGAGGCCTTGCCGCACCACTCGAAGGCAGCGCGCGTGGAGGACGTGAAGCGGGCACGCGTGTAGCTAGCGCTAGACTTGCGTCCTGAGGCCGGAGGTCTGGAAGCAGGGAAGCGAGGTAGTGTGACTTTGCTAGGGGTACTGGGAGCGCTTTGCCAAGTGAACCGAGGTCCGCCATCGATAGGTTGTCAGTGTAAAGAGCGGCGACATCGTGAACGCGATCCATCGTCTGCGGTGGGAGACGTAAGCCCTGAGGTGCTAGTGTACCAGCGAGAAGGTCCAGCAACACGGCAGCTACTTGCGTGCAAGCCTGTGCGTTCGAGGATTCTGGTGTCGAAGAGCTGTACAGCGCAAGCACTTGTAGGAGCGTGTGTAGACTCGTGAGCAGCTGACGCTGCGATACGTGCTCTGGCGCTCCCAGCGCAGTGGCAATAATCTTGACCCGTTCCAACACTGTAGTGAGCACATTTGTGCCAGCCTCATCTCGCGCAGCAGGGTACGTAAGGTCCATGAGCTTGCAACAGCGATCGGTCATCTCAGTGGTGGCTTCGTCATAGTCGTGGCTTGAGTTTGTTGCTGCAAGTAATACCAGATCAACAGCGGACTCGTGGATACTCCTCAGCATTTGCGGCGATGCGGCTGATAGCAGCTGCGGCCATACCTCTGAATTACTGCGGAACGCTTCAAGAAGAGCGTGGCGAGTCTCAGCGGCACTGGCGCTGTTCCCCAGACGAATAACGCGCGCACGTAGCCAAGTGGCCGATACTGCGATATTCAGCGCACCTGCGGTGTGGACGACCTCGCAAGGATCTAGTGCCGCCACGTGTGGGCGCTTGCGCTGAAGGATGGCACTGCTTAGTCGTTCCGGCATGATCCAGTCGTCAGGCGAACCGTCCTTGTCCTTGGGTGATGCGCCGAGATTTAGGCAAAGCTGTATCACCCACTCGCTGTCAATCTGAAAAATTTCGTGATCAGCCACGCTACGCATGAGCTGACTGAACATCTCGCGCCGCTCTTCAAGAAACTGCTGGCGTTGTAGGTCGATGGTATAGAGCTCATCCGTTGTGAATGCGCTGTGGAATAGTGGTTCAGCCAAGAAGCGCAGCCATGATACTGCAAGGCCCGGCCATTCGGTGGCGCCCGTTGTCGGGAAGATGCTGTCAATCGTCAGACACCCACTCGCGATCAACGCCATAATCGCTGGTGACGCAGACGCTGAGTCTTCGTTTTTCCTCATCACCATGTCGACGTGCTCTTTGCCCACCTTCTCGAGCTCTGTCGCATCAATGACTCTCAGCTGCTCCACCCATCCACACAGACGGCTCTGAGCGCTCCCTTCTCCACTCTCCACTCCATCTGCCCTCGCCATGACTCTCAGAAAGACCCTCTTGAAAGTAGCTTCGTCCATCGTGTTGCCGCTTGCGAACACAGCATCAATCTGATCGTCGCCTTCCAGCTGCTCCGCAATGATGCTCACGAGATTATCGCTCGCGGGCGAGCAAGCAGCAGCGTTGGAGCGTTGATCGCACAGAATGAGGTCGTTCTTCAGTAACCTCGGGATACCGGGATCAAGTCCAGGCAAACGTACGGCGAGACGGAGAAGTGCCAGAAGGAAGTTCCGATTAAATTCTCGATGTGTGCGAAGCTGGATGTGCTGCGCGTATATCGCTTTGAAGAGCGAAGTGAGCTGTCCGAGAGCTGCAATGACAAGCGCGTGGGTGGCAAGCGTATCCGCCGCCGAAGCCAGTGCAGCAAGGTCGTCGGTGGTCGTTGTAGCTGCGATAAGTGCTGTAATGGCGACATATTGGTGGGCCTGCTCAAGTACACCGCGGACGAGACAAAAGCTTGTATCAGTGATGCCATCGTGCTTCGCTCGCAACGCAACCTGTTGCACCAAGGCAGTCGCCAATGTCGATTGCGCAGATGTTGAAAGCGACTGCAGTATGCCACTTGGGTCAATGTACTTAGTGCTCCCTTTCTGTAGATCCGCCCAGATGCTTTCTTGTACACTGTCGATCGCAGCTGACTCTTGAACCGCCAATCCGATACGCGCGAGCAGTGCATCGCGCAGGCTTGATAAGTGCCGTGGTATCTTCTCAGTCGGAAGTGCTGTCAGAACAACGGCCGCGGGGCGGGGAGGAACCCCAGTCGAGGTGGCGCCATTGGTGATGAGCCATTGCATGTACTTGCCCACCACAAAGCAGTCCCGTTGCACCAGCTGGGCCATGAGCATACCCACGTTGCTTGTCTCCGCGGGTGTAATCTCGACTTCAGTCCGCAGGTAGTCCAGGATAGCGCTGTTAGTGTCATGACCCGCTCTGTACAATTGCTCGACGATGCCAGCAGCGATATACACTCGTGCGTCGCCGATGCGGAAAGGCGAGCTCGCCCATCGCAGCAGTCCAGATACCAGATCGTCAGTGTTAGGAAATAGTGCCAAACATTGTGTCGTCAGGTCACAAAAGCGGACACTCAGCTCGACAGCGTCCAGCAGATCTACCAGGCTCAACATCGGGCTCCTGGTATTACCAAACGTGCGTGTCATCGGTACTGCAAGTCGCTCATTGCGTTCCATGACGCTCGTGATAGCACTCCGCAGGTGCGCAGGCAAAGCTTTCTCGACAGGTTCGAGTAGGTACTTATACTTGTCCCAGACACCTGGCACAATCAGACAGCCTCGTTCGGTGACTGCTAAGATAGCAATCAGCTTCCGCAATCTGTCCTTCAGCGCCACATATGCTGCAGCAGTCTTCAAGTCGAGGGCATGTAGATGCTTGAAGGTCGCAGCACCCAGCTTGCGACCTCGACATCCCGACTTGACCAGCTCTTTCCAGTAGATCTGCGCAATGATGACCCAGAGTGGCAGGCTCTTCTCTTCGGCAGTTCCGAACATCCTCACAACCCAATCCAAATATTCTTCCCTCTCGATAAGTCCTTCAATGTACAGTGACGAAGTGAGCTTGATAGCATAATCGATCTTCTTTCTCCATGCGTCCTTCCCACACTCCGCCGCAACGCCTTCGAAGAACTGCTGCACGCCCACAGTCCAATCTCTCAACCACTTCGCCTCGCCATGCGATCCCGCGGTGCCACTGACACCTTTGCGCCTGAACGCTCTGAGCTCATTCGCACCCACGCACTTTGCCAGCCAGATCGCTCTTGACAACGGCATCTCCTTGGCCAGACACTGTTCCAGCAAACCTTTGCCCCTGATCCCATGAGGTATAGTTCTACTTTGCCTCCTGAGCGGTATAGCCAGATTTGCCAGATCCTTCAACCAAGCCTCGCGCTTTGTGTCTGTCACAGTGACTCGTGGTGGAAGCTTAAAGCTACTTGGCGCCGTGATCCGTCCCATAGCTGCACGCTTCTCCAGGACCTGCGTGAACAAGTGCGAAAGCGTGTGGAGTGCGACATTGTTCTTCTGGCTTAGGTTCGGCCAGATGCTATGCCGGGCAGAGTTGGTCTCGTTCTGCGAGGGGTTCGGAGGCTTGTCGTAGTAGCCTCCCTTGATGATCGTTTCGTTGAGCACATCTTCTGGGTGCGTGCCAGACCACGGTGAGAAGTCGGCGATACGCTTTGATGAGGGCAGACGGGTAGCAATGGCTGGAGGCTGTAGACCAGTAGCTTTGCGTAGCGGATCGTAATTAAGTCGGTTCTTAGGGGTAGGTTTCCTTCGTGCTGGCTGAGGTCGAGGAGGGAGTGACATCGGATCGCCCGGTAAGAGGACACGAGCTTCATCTGGTGTAATGGTCTGAACCTCGTCGTCTTGATCCGTAGGACTTGACACCATGACCTCTTCCGGCTCTATTTTTGCTTTTTTCCAGGGTCGGCCTTCCTCTGCGCCATCTTCGCCAGACTCGACGTGTCCTAATGATGAATTCTCTTTCTTTGCCACATCGTTCCGCCGTGCACTATCAAATTGGTCAAAATTGACATGCTGACTGGGTCCCGAGGCTGAGCGGACGCTGCTCAGACGCGAGGGCAGTGCCGGCCTTCGCAATTGCTGTGTGTGTGGGTATTGCTGCCCGATAGTCACGGAGCGCGTCGGCAAAGGCGGCCGAGTTGTGCTGCTCACGGGAGGTCGAGTCAACATGGCACCGCTGCTGCCACATGGGATGTGCGCAGTGGACCATGACCACTGCTATAGTCTCCTTGGCGGTTCACTTGGCGGGAACGACAACCACCCTGTGGTGAATCGTTCGGTGTAGTGAGGGAATCATTATCAAGACAAGCAGGCAGTGGTGAATGGGTTGACAACAGGGGTACGTGGTCGCACAAGCAAGACATCACACAGTGTTACCAAGCGTTCCAGCATGCAATGCACGGCGTTACCCTTCGGAAAGTGGCCGAGCACGCCGAGGGCATGGGCGCAATCTAGAAACGAGCCACCGGGTGCCGGCAGGGGCTGTCGTGCACAGATGACGAGCTCGCGGATGCACGGTGAATGCTCCGTCGATTATTATCCGCGCCATTCACAGCGCTGCGATTACGAAAATGGGATGCGGCCCAGTCAGCCTGCTCGTAACGGACTGCTGACGATAGGACAGATTGAGCATTCAGCCGAGCGCGTGATTGGTGCTGCATTCGACGTTGTGTAGCAGGTCAACAAGCTCACCGAACAGCAGGCGCCTTTTCATGTCCCGCACCATGAACTGCGCGAGCGTCGATACGCCTCAAAACTGTCTGACACAATTAGGCAACCCGGCAGGGAGGTAAGATCATGACATGCTACTGGGTTACGACACTGTCCAGCCAGAGCTTATGGCAGATCGTATCAGGCGGTAGCTGTGACGCTGCCGTACACACCGCGACTGGATACGAACCAATCCTCCACAAGTCCAGGCTGTGAGATCTGAATTGATCACAGCTCAGCCGGTCGACTCTGGAGATGTCGAAGATCAACCCCACACCCGCCACGTTCCTCCCGGTCGGTCCCGCCCTCTCCGGCCCGCTGCCTTATCTATTCTTCTCTCCACGCTCCGAGCTTCGCCCGTGCACTGTCTTTGATCGAAACATCAGATACTGTAACTATAAGCCATCGACATCCAAGCTCTCTCGCCGAACCCCCCGAATATGAGCACATCTCACCGCAACCGTACACCGGTTTCACTCCTTCCTTACCTTGCTGTTCCGCCGGCAGATACTCTCACTCTGCTCACCAGCACACTAAGCTGCACCTGCAGCTGGCTCACTGCAAGACTCATCGGCGCAGCATTGCAGTCAGATGCTGTTCCCGTCAGTGTAGTTCTCGTCAGCTGGCTACATGATGCAACCTTCTGGAAAGGCGAGATACAGCGTGCGACAGTATGTTGACAGGCATAGGCAGCCAATTCATGGTAAGTCGCTGAGAAAAGGTAGGGCATAGACGTTTCTCGGTTTACTTCAAATTTCACTTTACTCGATTGCCTCTCCCACGCTCTCATCTCGCCTCATGGCTCAGTGGTGGCAAACACCCAAAAGAAGATTTTTCAAGCCGTAGGTTCAGCAAGGGCCGATCGACAAGTTCTCCTGATGCTCGATACGCCCACGATGCTCTTCTCCCTCTCTCCGGAGACTACAGCCTCAGATCTCAGCCGCATGCTACTTGTCCTACGCGATAATGCAAAGGTGCACAGCACTATCGTCACACTTCCCTCAGACCTTCCGTTCGTGAGCGCTGGAATCGCCAGTGCTGAGCACCTAACTACGCCGTTGGAGACTGCACACGCTGGCTTCACGATGCATCAAGTTCATCTTGCGCGGCTTGTTCTGGGTTGCAGGGAGCTGGACACGGGAGCAGCAAGGGACGTGAGCGGGGTGCTGAGGATCACGAAGGGAGGCGGATGGGACGATGACGATCATGGTGAGAATCGAGGGCAGCAGTCGGCAGGAAAGCTGAAAGAGGGGCAATGGAGGTACCTCGTGGGGCGAGACGGATCGGTGAAGATTGTGGAGTGATTGGTAGACCACTTCGTGTTCTGTATCATCGCCAAGTCGACAGCTTACGACTTCGCACCATCAGCTCTAGGCGTAGCTACTACCGGGTTCGCGCCTTGTTCTGTAATACTCCCTGCTGCCCGGATTTCCTCCGTCGCCTCTTGCATCTCCGCAACTTTCACGCCTTGTGCTCCATCTCTATTCGCCCTCCAGACTCCTCCATCCTCGAACCACTCCTCCTTCCATATCTCGACTCTCTCCTTGACCTTCTCCAAGCAGTCCTCTCCAGCCAGCCAAGCAGCCTTGCGATGCTGCGAGCTGACAGCAATCAGCACCGACTCCTCTCCAATGGGCACAACGCCTAGGCGATGCGTGATGGCGATTGCGACCAGATTGTGAGCGCTCTTGATAGATCGAGCTATGGAGAGTAGAGTGCGCAAAGCAAGAGTAACATAAGCAGAGTATGCGAGATGAGTGATCGGTCGATCGAGGAAAGTGGCCCGTGTTGTGCCTGTGGGAAATAAAGAAGGGTACTTAGCTTTCTACTGGCCGTTAGATTGCGCAGTACACATCCCGGAGAGGGGAGCGGTACCTGCGAAAAGGACTATGGCGCCTGCAGATGGCGACTTGACAAGATCTAGAGTAGACTGTGAGAGGAGCGGGTCGTACGTCAAGGAGACGTGGATGTCAGCCTCGTTGAGCGCTTGCTCGCCTGCAAATCGGACGGTCGTCGGAAAGGAGCTGGCCATCGCATGTATCAGTCTGCTCGGTGAGATCATGTATACATCTTTGGTCCAAGGCGAGATTTGCGCATCCTTGACCAAGCACGACCAAGGGACAGCATCGTGGGTTGCTGAGCTTAGTCATCTTCAGCCGTGAAGTCATGTTCGACATCGAGCCGGCCACTGCACCTTACTATTCACACTCCACCAACATCACGCTCAGCTTCAAAACTCGCGCGAGTACCGGCCAACCATATCAACAGGTAACTTCAAGCCTTCTCGCCACTGCTTCACCCGTTGCGCCGGACTTACATTGTATTGCGCGCACGACCGCGAGCACAAATCGAAGATTGCCCCTGCGCGCTTGCAACAGGATAAAGCATCGGCACGCGAACACATAGTATGCCGTGTGAAACAGCGCGAAACCTCACGCCTGGTTGTGTCAGTTCAGCTCGCGCTAGCCTCGACTGTCGGCGCCGAGGGCATACCATTATCCAGATGCTACATAATCGCCGGATCTCGTGCCCGACCGAGAGGTAAGCAATGGGTTGTAGATATTGCTTTCCATACTCTTTCGTCAGGCCATCCCATCCTGATCTCGACGCTTCTCTGTTGTCGCTGTCCCGTTGCGCCGAAGAATTGGCCCAAGCATCGCCAACACTCCGTCCTCAGCTTGCACTAACAAGCTCACCCTCACTTCCAGCAGCAGATCGCAGTGCTGCCATCGACTCGTCGACCGCTCCAACTCGCTATTCGAGGGGTTCAAGATCGACAAGATCGTCTCGACCTTCCTATCAGATGCCACCGTGCACCACTTCCACGGGGCAGGCAATACCAGGCAACGGAGGACTTGCCGAGGCATCTGAGACGCTCTACCACGTCCTCCGTGGATTCTCGAGGGCACTCGAGCATCGCATGTTCATGCAAGGGAGCCGTGTAGCATTATGGCGGAGATCGAGCGGGCGCATCTGGACCTCAGTGAAGATCTTACATGTGTTCGAAGAGATAAGCTTACCACCACGAGACCGAAGTCTGTCACTTGGAGAGGATATCCAGCTACATGCGCATGGATGTCGAAAGCGATGACGATAGAAAATAAGACAGACTAGTCTGGCATGCACCTGGCGCGACCGACGACGCCCAGCACTCAGATGACGGCCCGTGGCTGCCTTTGGAGTGAGCTATTGGCAGATGGTGGAGGGAGTCACGCACTGTTAGGTAAAGATGCAGTTTAGTCAGGGATTATTGGAACGAGCAGCAGCTCGGCTCAGGTGTTTACTAATGAACGAACACCAAGTGGAGCGGACCGAACAGAAGCCCATGTCGGAAAATCCGTGCGTAAAGTCACGCGCGATCTCTCAAGCCGGTAGCGTCTGACGAGCGGTATGTCATGATGGTGGATATGGTGGTCAGGTGAGTAGGTGAGTCCACAGCCCTAAGCTCGAGGACCATGCACCGCATCCCGCAGAAGCGCAGCTGTCTGACGATCGGCACAATGCCGAAGTAGGTAGCACGATCCAAAAGTCAGAAGCAGAGGAGAACTGCTTGACAATCCTCACATCCCATTGTCTTCGTTCACAAACGGCTACTAGATAATGCTAATGCATGTATATCCGAGCGCGGTATAGGACGAGACGCCACTGCACCTCTGTATATCTCGAATCCGCTAATGCAGGTCAACGATTCTGTATATACTACGCATGTCGAACACCAATAACTGGAGTTTCTGGACGAAACTTGTACAAATATCGCAATGGAGAGCTCTGATCCAGACGACGTATTGCATTGGTGCATGCTCGTCAGGGTTCGGACAATTAGCAACGTGACTATGTGTCCAGCAGATGGCTGGCCCCATCCCGGTTTCCTCGAGCAAGAAGTCTTTGCCGGATGAAGAGGAGATCTACGACGAGTGGACTGCCCTCCGCACGGACTGTGCGCGTGCAGAGAGCGAGTCTGATGACGGTGCTAGTTCGCCGCGCCGATCTCCACCGTCCGGGTGCGCACAGAAGAAGCAGCCTGCTATACCTGGGAAGCATACTGGTGCTGCACCCGACTCCACGGCTGTTGGCAAACCTCCACTTTTGCTGAGGTGTACCGACTTGATCTTGTTGCTTCATTGCTTGCTCCCACAAGACTTGGTCCGATACGCCGACCCGCTTGCGAGACACACGCGGATCACGTACAAGGCGCTGACGAAGGCATTGCTGGAATCAGTCGGAGCTCGCGGCACTACACCATACGAATCGGTGGTTTGACTGCGCATAGTCTGGCGCCAGCTTGGCGTTAGAAGTCCAGCTTGATCTCAGCAAAGAGGATATCCTGGAAGTTCGTCTCGGTGCTGCGCAGAACGGCATCGGTAACTGGGAAGTGTATCGATGTGAAGTCTACTGTGGGTGGACAAGGAGCGACTCCGGCTGATACTCGCTACTGTATGAATACACGATTTGTGAGAGGTGGCGAATATGCTATCAACTCTGTAAGATTCTTCGGCTCGCGCGATGCCGCACTACGAAGCGCTGCTCGTTGTCAACGGCGACATCGCAACGATGCTCACTCCGCTGATCATGTCGTCGAGGTCTAGCGGCCGAGCGAAGTACAACGAGTCGGGCACGACGCCCAAAGACAAATTGGACGCTGTCTTCGAGGGCTTGCTGCGCTATTGGCTCATAGTGCACAACAAGCGCCAAGAGGATCCAGAGCAGATCTCACGGCTGCAGAGGCCGACATCGACAGATTCTGCGCCTTTGACTACGCTCACTCTGCCCAACCATGTGAACAGCCCTTGTTCGGTAGCGTGAACAGCGCGATGACTGACAAGCTGGCTGCTGTCGACAAGACGATGATAGCCGCCTTGAAGAAGCTGGACACGCAGGCTGCGGGCGCTGCAGATGATGGCGGGCCGCTCGTCACCTTCGCTGTTGGTGGTCTTGAGCCTTCGTCGATCGAGTTATGCGTAGGCGCGAGCGCGATGAGACGTAAGCGACGCGCTAGGAAGCCATGAGACGAAAGTGACGAATGAACAACCAGTCGCGACACGAAGGTGCCATTGATCCCGTCGCGACACGAAGGGATGTCATTGACCCAGTTTTACATCGACGGAATCACGATGAGACGTAAGCGGTGCGCTGGTAAGCTACGAGATGGAAGTGATGAACGTACGACCAGACGCGATATGAGAGAATATCATATCTGCTCCAGTCAACGTCTCGCCTCGATATCAAAGATCTCTGGCACCGGAACGTGTCGAGTATCGCTTTTCCTCCCTGATGTACAGACGAGTGCAGCTATCATGGTGTTGTCGATTCCAAGTCAACTTCTTGTGTTTGAGTGGGACCGAGGTAGCTTGGTGGTGAAGATGGCTTATGACTCTGGTGAATGAAGCTGTAGTATTGTACATAATCGTCCAGCCTTTCCCTTGATCGCGGACTTACCCTCTTACTGTATGAACTCCTGCCTTAGGAGCTCCATAATCGAAACGAAACTAATACAATGCACTGCACTCGTTCTCGGCACCGCATCGTTTCCCTCACGGCACGCGACGCCATAAATTGCACCGACTCCAAGCTTAGGATGAACAATGCAACGAAGACCATAGCTTTGGTCAAACTCGGCGAATCGTCGTCTGTTCATCATCGTGTTCCGAATCAATGCCTGGTACACGAAGCGATATCTACAAAAAGTGGTTTGTTGATATGGACAAGGCAGACATCATCAGATTCTACGACACACCATCTCGATCACCGAATCGCGCTTGGTCGCCGAACACTTGGCGAGGTATTTCCAGCAGCCCAAACAATGTGATATTGATCATACGAAGGCTAACAGCGACCAGTCCGCGCCTTACTCAACTTCAAGAAAGTGCAATACAAAACAATCTGGGTCGAATATCCTGACATTGCTCCTCTGCGCCAAGCTGTCGGCGTCCCACCAAACCCCAGAAGAACGTTATCCTGGCCATTCTCCTTGCCAGCTATCCGAATACGAGACGGTCAGATGCTTATGGGATTCTCAAGCAATCGCAAAGCGTCTAGAGCAACTACACCCAACGCCCAGCCTACGCCTGGACTCGCCTTCCTTGCCTCGGGTATCTGAGATCTTCCACAATATCTACGAAGCTACAGATGCGATGTACATACACGGCGTGCCTGACCTAATCCTGAACGACGCCTCGAAACCGTATTTCCTCGAGAATCGGAGGCAGATGCTTGGACAGAGCACTGAGGCTCACATGCAATCTCGTGGGCGGGAGCATATGCTTGAGGCTGTACAGCCCCACATACGCGAGCTTGGTAAAGTACTGAGAGAGAATGGAGAAGGGCCGTTTGTATTGGGCGGTGGTGTCAGCTATACAGATGTGATGGTTGTTGGGTGGATGAAGCTCTAGGAGCGGCTTGAGGTGCTGGAGGAGATGATGAAGGCTGATCCGCAGCCGCTGAGAGTTTTGTTGGATGCTAGTCGGCCGTGGGTCGCGAGAGATGATGTGTAGTATACTGGAATCGGCAATGTCGTGGGACCACTTCGCATTAGCTATGCCCAGAACCGAGGTGCAGACATGTCATGACTTGCAGCCTTGGGCCATTCCCGTGTAGGCCAACCGTGATAGACGGCGCCATTCACTCTCGCGGTGATCTCTAAGCTGCGGACGAACTTGATCGTGAGCATGCCTGCAAGGTCGGCGTCACTCTGTGATTCCGGAAGAATTCTGATGTCCCGCGCCGTGCCATTATCCCGCCATTCAAACATCTAGCGATATAGCAACTCAGCTCGAGGATCTTTCCGCACACCATGGCAACCACTGTCGACATTACCATGTTAGACTGCCCTCTGAGGTCGTGTCTTACTTACGAATTCGTATGTCGAACATTGGTCCACGATGCGCTTCGATGCTGACGCATACCTAGCGTGACGGAGATTCTTGATGTCGCGCCCCTCGACATCTTCTCGGGTATGTCGAAGGAGTTCACAAAAACTATCCCGGATCCCTTGATGTCGTCAAGCATCAAAGAGCAGGCAATTGACGTGGCTTTTCATTGGGTCACCGAGCATGAGCAAGAAGCGAAGCTGACCGCGGGAGCAACCATCAAGCTAACAGTGCGGCCCTTCGTTTCCCACCTGCGTGGCTGTATATGCTGATGCTCATCAGCGCCCCATCGATAACTGCCCCCCACTGGAAGTCCTCCTTGTGGGTGCCTATGAGATGCACTACAAACTGACCGAGGGCGAGATGAAGTTTGTCCACAAGTGCAACCTTGAGAGCCAAGTCTAGTTGGTCATCTGCGGCGGCATCTTGGCTGCACTGGAGGCCGGGATCCTGGAAGGCAAGACCGCTACGGCTTCGCGCCCGATGGTCGAGATGATGCGCCAGATGCATCCGGATGTCGACTGGGTGACCAAGCGCTATGCGCACGATGGCAAGATCTAGACCAGCGGCGCGTTGGTGAACGGGACGGACATGACCAAGGCTTTTGCGCTTGACACTTGGGGTGGTGGCGAGTACAGCTTCGTCGAGATGGGGATGCGGCTGGAAGGGTATCCGTACAGGAACGTCAACTATGCTGATGTGCCGTGGGCGATCTAGCATGAATCGATGGACTTGAGCTCGAATTGACGTGAGACGTTCAGAGCAGTAGAGCACACAAGGAGATATCGAGACTATACTGCCCTCGACCTCCACAGTCTTTAGTCCAAATAGCGAAGTGACACGCTTGTCCGAGAGGAAAGTCAACGTAATCCTCGTCTCATCTCACCGCACTCGTGTCCTGTCCGGTGACCCAGCTTTACCTTGCTGTCGCACGACAACGAGTTGGTTCTGCCGACACTGAGACTCCGATTATGTTACTTGCAGACGATTCGAAGTATGTAGAAAAGGAACATCGCAATGTTCCAGGAATAGGGCAAGATGAAGTCGGCCAGTCTCGGCTTTTGCAGTGACTAAGCCGCCCAACGACTCCAACTAAAGATTGTCATACTACTTACGAGCGCTCCCACACCACCTTCGTTCCACCTTCGCTCCACGATGGCCGCCCTCCGCCCCACCTGCCGCCGCCTCCTCACTCCCGCGCTCTTCGAAGCCCGCCCCTCCCTCCTCCCCCAAAAACGCTGTCTCGCCACCACAGCTTCCGAAGCACCAACCCCAGCATCCCGACCGCAAACAGCGTTCTCAGACCGCGTGAATGCAGGCCCATCATTCTCAGATTTCTTAGGCGGCCGCCCCGACGAATCGCTAGACGAGATCCTCTCCGAAGCAGAATCCCTCGAACTCCGCACCGTGCAAGTTGGACCGAAGGGGCGGAAGCGAGAGCACACCCGCCTTCCCTCCTGGCTGAAAACGCCAATTCCCACGAATGAGAATTACAAGCGCATAAAATCTGATCTACGAGGGCTAGGGCTGCACACGGTCTGCGAGGAAGCGCGATGTCCAAATATTTCCGACTGCTGGGGCGGGGACAAGAAGAGCGCGGCGACGGCGACGATCATGCTTATGGGTGACACATGCACGCGAGGCTGTAGGTTTTGCAGTGTGAAGACATCTCGGACGCCGCCTCCGCTGGACGTTCACGAGCCGGAGAACACCGCTGAAGCGCTGTCAAGGTGGGGACTGGGCTACGTGGTGCTCACGAGCGTGGACCGGGATGATTTGGCAGATGGAGGGTCGAGGCATTTCGCGGAGACGATCATGAAAATCAAGCAGAAAGCGCCTGCAATGCTGGTCGAGGCGCTTACAGGGGATTTCTTTGGGGATCTGGAGCAGGTGAAGCTTGTGGCGCAGAGCGGGTTGGATGTCTACGCCCACAACGTCGAGACGACACCAGAGCTCACGCCCTTTGTCCGCGATCGCCGCGCAACCTTCCCCCAATCCATCGCCGTGCTCCGCACAGCCAAAGAAGCCCGGCCCGACCTCATAACGAAAACTTCCATCATGCTTGGACTCGGCGAGACGGAAGCCCAACTTTACGACACGCTGCGCCAGCTCCGAGCAGCCAAAGTCGACGTCGTCACGTTCGGACAGTACATGCGGCCTACAAAACGCCACATGAAGGTCGAGGAGTATGTCACGCCGGAGGTGTTTGAGCTTTGGCGGCAAAGGGCGTTGGAGATGGGGTTTTTGTATTGTGCTAGTGGGCCGCTGGTGAGGAGTAGTTATAAGGCTGGGGAGGCGTTCATTGAGAATGTGTTGAAGAAGAGGAGCAGTCTCAAGCGAGAGGAACTCGTAGCTGCGCACGCTGGGAGGGATATTGACCTTGGCTCGATGGCTCGAGCTGAATCCTAGAAGGCCAGTTGTGGTGAAGGCGTCACATGGAAGGGCAATGTTCTGGGTTTAGCATGGATTGGCATAGCTTTATGGGATGGGCATCACGGTTGTAGACCGTTTTGCAAAAGTGCTGCGCAGCGCAGAGTGATGCTCAGCCTGCGTCTTTCTGCTCTACGCCCAGACTACATGTGTAGGTCTCAAATGGTCCGAAGGCTTCGAACTGCGGAGAGCCAGTTTCGTACAGTGATTTAAGGAACGGCGGCATGCTTCATTACGCCCGGTAAACGTCCCACTTTTGATGCTCTATGTAAGCAATCATATATGTACACAACGTGAATGATCTTGCCCCATCGACACACCACAACATACTCTTAGCCAAAAGCCGGGAAAGTAACATTGGCGCCGAAGTTGATAGCAAAAGCCAAGCTATCATTCTCAACAACGAGTTGCGTGATCTTCCCTGCGTCGTTCAAAGAGAAAATGTTCACACCACGCACTTTGATCTTAGCCTCCAACACGCTGTCCACTTGCCAGTACCATACGACCCTGTTGCATCCGACAATGATGTCAAGGTTGTGGACACCGGCGTAAAGTGCACCGTACTTGAGCTCGTTGGCGATGTACACCTGCTTACCAACATAAATGTCATAGTTGCCGTTGACCTGGGCTGATTAGAGATCTTGAAGCTTCTTGCAAGGATAGCTTAGACTTACATTCATCTGCTGGAGTGTCTGGATGGACCCGGAAACGAGCTTGAACTCATCGGCCAAGAGATAGTCCCATGTCTGCGAGTTGTTGCCTAGATCGCTGTTCGTCTTGGTCAAGGTTGTCGTCCAGCGCGTGATGAGGAGGTCGGCGTCATCCTGGGATAGCAATTCACATGCGGGTCTGTGATGAGGGCGTCCCCATGGCTTCGAGGCAGTCACAATGCCAATAAAGGCCAAGGCTTGAAGGAGAGGTCTTGCCAACATGATTTCGGTGGGTTGGAAGGAAGTGGTTGAAATAGCGACTGTCCCACCTCGAGATCTTCAACCAGTCTATAGCATTATCTGACTTGGCGTGAGGCTGAATCGCGTTCTCGAATGTCGTCACTGGCCCCAGGTTTCGATATAGGCAGCATATCGGAGAGATTTGACTGCAAGGTACGAGCGGTTGTCATTGGCCGGACGGCTCGACGTACCACGATGTATGCACCGTGATGTAAACAATATTGGCAGATCCTTGTTAGCGCGGAGATACCCCGGACTACCACTCCGGACTTGCGGAGAGCAACCTAGATCCATGTAGTGGAACATAATGATGACGCTCATGTTTACACTTCCATGCATGGGGAAGGCTGAAGTGGATACTTCAGCCAACATACGCCTATAATTTTGACAGATCGTGACAGATTGACGATCCAGCACGCAGCCCGTGCTCGCTTCTGTGTGCGAACCATCGAGCAGCTCATCGCCTGATAGCTGATCGCCAATTCGCTGAGCGTGTACCATGGGTTGCCGGCAGCGTTTGGCTGCATCGCATCAATACAAGTACTATCGCCGTGTATCGCCGAGCGCCACGGTTCGCGCTAGTCTGTGCCACGTTGATCGCCTGTCGTGCCCACAAACAGGCCACAGCGGCTGGGCAGCGGCTGGTAGTGGCCGTGATCTGTTGTCCCCTTGGCCCCATTAGCGAGCACGACAACGGGAGCTGCTTTTCTCCTTACACGGGCCTCCCCTGCCATACACCTGGCACGCGTTCATCCTTGCGACTCTCTGACACGTGGGTATTCCCCCGCCTCCGGGCACTCTCAGGCATCAGGATTGTGAAATTAGGCAATTGTGCTCGGGAGGATGGCCGAACGTCATGTTGTTGCATACTCCCGCATCGGTCTTGCCGTAGCAGAGTGCACTGCCTCGCACATCACTGATGCGCACCCACAGAGGAGGATCACGATCCGCCCAGGAAGCTACGTTGTATCCATTCACAGATGCGACGGCTGTCTCCGCCTCTCGTGAAGGTGTCATTAGTCGTGGTCCCTCGACATTACGGTAAGGGGCATAGAATGTGTTGATTGCCGACTATACAAGTGGATCGCAAACAGCAATAGTAGCGGTCGCGATCATCAACGACGTGAAGAGAGGTATGAGGTCCTGGCAGTAGGCGACCGCCGCATACAGCGCAGATGCGAGTATCATATATGTATGCATAGGTATTCGAGGGGCGACGTGATCGAGTGAAAGGCTAACTTCAGCACTACTTCCAGCGACTCTTATACAACACATGATGCATGAAAGGTGTAGGGATCTCAGCTTCAAGCATCCAGACTTTGCGTTCCCGCGCGAGGACGGGGTCTCTGAAAGATGATACTGTATATCGGGATCGCAAGGTAGGTTTCGGAAATCGGAACGGTCCTCAAGGCTTGATACACGGCTTGCTACGCTTCGTTCCAACGTCACCCCACCCCCAAGGCTAGCCTTGTATGGTTCTAGCGTGGGGTATTCAGCCCAATTCGCAATCTTCTAGACTATCATCCGATAACATGTAGCGCCTAGCATCGCTCGCTTTCAGTGAGTCTAGGTCGTCGTCACGTGGATTGAAACTGCGTGTATATACAAACTGCTCAAAGCATCAAACTATCGAACCGGATGACAGCAACTTGCACATCTCGCGTTTCAAGCTCTCTCTCCGTCCCTTCATGCTGCCTGCGGTGCCGCAGCCCCCGCCGGCGTAGCCTGACCCACCCCTCCAGCAGCCGGTGGCAAGAACAAAGGTAAGTAAGCCACTCCCACGCCCATCATGGCCATGCCGAAGGACATAATCGCGGGTGTTGTCGAGGAAGCCTTGGAAGCGGGTGTTTCCGACAGCCAGGCTTGGATGGCGAAGAGGACGGAGGTCCAGCCGATGAGTTTGTTGCGTGTAAAGATCTGTGACGGTTGGATTAGTTGGCAGGGCCAGGGGGTGTGAAGGGAGCGTGGTAGTTAGGGTATTCTGCATTTGATGTTCCAGGAACGTGTCGAAACACAGAGATGGGATCAGAAGGGGAGGAAGCTCGGAGAGAATGTTGAGGCGAACGTACAGCAGCCATGGGGAGAGTTGAAGCCATTGTGCTTTGCATGTCGACGTCTTCCTTTTCGTTCTTGGGCGGCGCGTAGGGGACGACTGAGGGATCTGTCAGCTTTTGGCATGATGAAGTTCTGCAGATATCCATCACGCACTCAGATCGTCCCGTCGCATGTCTTTCCGTTGTGCCATCGTTGACAGGTTATGCGGGTAGTGGTAGTTGCAATTGGTAGCTTCTCGTCTGGCGGACGCTTGATTGATAAGACGCGTAAATGTCGTTCAAGCACGCGTTCGGGAAGCCGTTCAGTGGCTATCCAGACGGTGTGAACTGGCGGCTATACGGTCTGAATGTAATCGAGATGTATTGGGGTGGATATGGCGTGCGGTCGTGCTTCAAGGCTCCAACGTGAGAGTCTCGGCGGTCACGGAACCCGGGCCGAGGTGTGGATCATCAGGTGTCGACATGCAGTAGATCATATGTCCAGTCCTGGGCAGCAGAAGCAACTCGTCGACGCTGTACGCTGCGAGATCACTCTCCTTCGCTGCACCTTTCGCTTACCCGCCCACCACCTTCCCTGGGTATTACCACCGCTGGACGATGCTGCACCAACGCCACCTTTGAGGCATCTTCCGCTCAACTCTGAGTCCCCCAGGCACCAACATAAATCACCGCCACCATGCGACCTCTCCGCTTCCTGTTGATGATAGCGACTTGCATCCTTGCCTTCTTCGGTCTCCTCTTCCTTGGCCCATTCCGCCAGACCCAGACGCCTACTCCTGCCTTATCACCGTCCCGACTTGGTGCTTACTTCAGCTGGCGACACCCTCTTCTCTCTTTCCTCCTTCAGCAATTATAAGCCTGACTGACGACAATTCTACTTTCTTCCTCGCCAGACCGGCTGCTTTCGGCCCGCTACTACCGGTTAAGAGTCTGAGCGGGCAGCTATGGGTTGGCAGTGGCTTTGGGGATGATCATCTTGGGCGAAGTGCCGGGGGCGGCGCTGAAGGGGAGCTTGGATGCAGTGATGTGCCTGGATGGAGGGATGGCGAGGTGAATGGTGCGAAGAAGGCCGTTCCTGATGGTAAGACTGAGAGCCAGGAGGCAGGGAAGGAAAGACCTAAGCGAGGCCTCATCGATGAGGAGGAGGAGATTGTGGAAGACAGCGAAGCCTTGCCAATCGAGGACGATGGGACAGACGATCATTTGCATCATCCACTTTCGCCCTCAGAGGCTGTGAAACAGAATGGTGCAGCTGCTGCATCGGTTGTGGGCAAGAAGCCTGGACATGCGGACATACAATCACTGCAGGAGAGTGCAGAGATATCAGGAACGGTCGTGCTGCTCAGTAGAGGTGGTTGCGGATTCCTCGAGAAAGCAAAATGGGTGCAGCGAAGAGGTGGCGTTGCATTGATTGTAGGAGATGATATACGAGGCGGACCGCTTGTCACGATGTATGCTCGGGGAGACACTTCGAACATCACGATACCGGCACTCTTCACCTCGCATACTACAGCACATCTGCTGTCGAGTCTCATCCCCTTCCACCATGGGAGTGAGGATCTTACTGCCGAGGACGTAGCACGACTCGGCGTTGCTCTCGGCGACAAGGCCGCCGGCACAGAGCCAGGCGGTAAGAAGGCTGCTGCAGTCGAGAAGCCGAACTTCACCAGCACGATCACTTCAGCGAAGGCTACTGCTACCGCCAAGGCGAGAGCAGGGCTCAAGAAGAGCACAGCGAAGCCCAAGAAGAGTGATGATCCAGAGCAGGACGGCGAAGGTCGGTGGATCTGGACATTACTAGGATCAGGTGGTGCAGACAACGGACGTGAAGATAGCAGCCGTCCGCCGGCCAGTGGCAAGCTCAACTGGATTCTGCAGCAAGAATTTGAAGAGGAGGAGCCTCTCAAGCAGGTCAAGGCTGGCAAAGCTGCCCAGACCACCACTACTGCGGCAAAGACTGCGCCGACCAAGAAGGCAGCTCAACAAGTCGATGACAACTTCGTGATAGGTGTCCAGGACTGGCGAGACGCCGATCTTGTGGCTGAACAGCGAGAACAGCAGCTGAAGCAGGCGGCTGGAACATCTTCAACTTCCACAAGCCAGCCCGCAGCCAAGAGCACCAAAGCAGTCACACACGGCGGACCAAGAGGAGGAAGTATCATACCCGGCAGCGGCGAGTATGGCAAGGCTCCGCATCACGCAGTCGATGTTGGCAGTCCGGTACAAGGAAAGAGCGAAGCCAGGACGAAACATACGAAGCCCAGCAAGAAGGTGGACAATGAAGATTCACGCAGCTGGCTTCGACGAATCTTCTCTTCGTCATCGAACAGACATCATGATGTGCAATCCGAACATCAGACTGCTGTCGCTAAGTCTACGAATAAGCCAGCCACTGCATCCACCAAGAACGCACACGCTAAAAACACCAAGCCCACCAAAGACAAGGACGACGAACCCGAGCATACTGGTCTGTGGGTAACCCTTACGCCCACCTCAATGTCCTCCTCTCCCTTCTTCGACACCCTCCTGGTCCTCGTCGTCTCCCCACTTGTCACCCTCACAGTAGTCTACGCGCTGCTCCTCCTCCGCTCCCGCATTCGGCGTCGCCGCTGGCGAGCCCCAAAATCGGTAGTAGAACGCCTCCCAGTCCGCACTTACCAAACCATGGGCACCTCCTCATCAACGCACTCTTCCGCTTCCACCTCGCCCATCCGCGCAGTGGAAGCTACATCGACCGCGGCAGCGACGCTGACATCCCCGCTGCTGCCTTCGGCGTCTCGCCCCATTCGCATGCCAAGACAGAGGTCACGACTTGCTTTGCCGCCAACCTCCTCCTCCGCGCCGGAGACTCTACCTTCCCAGCCTCTGCCTACCACAGCCCTCGCACAAGATCTCACCCACCACTGGCGCCGGAAACAGCGCGAATGCGTCGTCTGTCTGGAAGAATACATCGATGGGATCTCCCGCGTCATGTCTCTACCTTGCGGGCATGAGTTCCATGAAGGATGCATTACGCCTTGGCTGGTGACGCGACGGAGGACCTGTCCGATTTGCAAGGGCGATGTGGTGAGGAGTCTAGGCACTAGTGGGGGCAGTGGGGCTGGAGGGAGAGGAGCGGAGAGTGCAGAGAGGGAGGGCAGTTTGGTGGAGGTTAGTCTGGTGGGAGAGGAGGAGGGAGAGGATTTGGAGAGGGGGAGGGAGGGGTAGATGGAGGTTTGAGGGGCGGAGTGGAAGGGAAGGAAGGAATGGGGAACTTATGATACCAATGGGATTCCTACTTTGTTATGGTGGGAGGTTTCGTAAATCATTGCATCTCCAGGCAGCCCGAGGGCTGTGTACACGCTGATCGTCGTGTCCTTCCCAAGGTCACCCCTGCACACTAATATGCAAGTCCATGACCTTACTTCGCTCGCTTGCTCACGCCTGTGGGGTGATCACCGAGCCTAAGGCTTTGTTGGGACGACCATCGTGAACTCGTTTATCATCTACTACACCTTCCTCCTGGCCCGCAGCCCCAGACAACTTTCCCTATGAGTCGCTCCACTCGCCTCACTAGAGTTTCAACGCCCATAGACCCACTCCATAAATCACTACCCTTCACGGCATGCTCCAAGGATCCAGAAGCGGTGACTGCTGACTCGGGACCCCGCTTCTCGGGCCACGAAGCTCTCGGGTGGATCATGGCATCGGGAGTCTGAGAAGTAGAAGGGTCCTGCCGACGCACTTCGCGAGAGTGCCCGCTGCTCGCGCCATGATCGCTGATGTGATAAAATATGTTCAGATCTATACGCGATGGGCTGCTGAAGACATGGATCTTGTCCACCACTTTCCACGTGAAATGCTTGCGATGCTGAGCCTGAGAACGTACGAGGTCACGTCAGCTCATGGTGCCTCTCTTATTAGAACTGCAACGTTCACTTACCAGTAGATGCGTGACGCCCTTGCCGTTGGGGACCCCCATGAAGATATTGAACCCATCATCTCCTGGACTGTACACCTTGCCAGGCCACTTTCCAGGCCCAGCGGATCCGAACAACAGACTTGCTATCTTTTCGGTGTATTTGTTGATGACACTGTCACGTGCAACACCTTGTAAGCCATCCATGCAGCCAGGATCGCCTTTACAATAGTCTTGATATTGCAAGAAGGCCACATCACTCCAGCTGGACAGAGGAGGGAAGGGGTCTTTCTTGCCGTCGATAGGCGGAATTCTCTTCGGGCCCTCGTACATCGGACTCTTGTTGTTTACTGCGCCGATGATGCCGCGCATCATGAAACTCGTGTACACGGCTCCCGTCGGCCAGAACGTAGATGCGCCTTCCTGTGACTGCATGGTGTGCCTCGACTTGTACGCGTTCCCAGAGTTGGTCAGGCCCAGAGACTGTGATGCTGAGATGATGGACTGGTAGGTTGTTGCCTTTGGTCTGTCGTCTCGTCCGAGAACCCAGCCGTACTGCGCCAGTGCTTTGACGTCAAGGAATTTGCTTTGATTGAAATCGCACTGTTCCAGTTCGGGCACATCTTTGTCCTGTATGCTCGAGAGATATATGCCGGTCTCTTTCGCTTCTTTCACCAGGTCCTCGGCTGTGCTTTCCCATGGATCTAAGGAGGCACGCGGTAGCACAGCAAGGGAGTGAGATTGTCCTGGTCTCGCTTGTGGCACTTCCCGCTTCCTTTGCACATCTCCGTCCGGCAAGGTCCCGATTGTCCACAGGAGATGCGGATCCCCGTCATAGAACACTGTAACATTAGTGAAGTGCCTATGACCGAGAATTTCGCGATGTTGACCAAGAAGGTATGCGCCTCCAACGCCATTGTCGGTTGCTAGCAGGGCGGCGAACTCATCAGTGCCTGATGCGAATGTACGGCCCGGCCACTGAGGTACCTACAAAGCGCGCTGTTAGTCAATCAATTTGCAGGGCGAAATTGCAATTGACGGTGAAAGACTCACGTCCTTTCGCCTCACATTTCCGCAAACCCTCGATATCAGATTGACAGTGTCCTGATTAATAATCCCTTTCTGCCAAAGTCCCTGCAGGTCCCGAGTGTCTTTGCCGTTTTTTTTCATGAAGTCCTGAAACTCGAGGAAGACGACGTCCGACCAATGTGATAGTAGAGGATACGGATTTGGGTCCCCTGTCACAGGCGGCGTCATCAGATGACCCTTCTCTGCCGGACCGAAATTCGCTACTGCGATAATAAGGCGGGAGTTGTACTGGTTACTGTACACTGCACCAGACGGGTAGTACGTCGTCATACCCTTGTCCTTTTCCGTGATATGCTCATCGACAGCCCAGAAGTTGTCAGTCTTCTTCTGCGACGCCTTCACATGCGCAGAGCGGAATACGTTGTCCCTGGTCTTGTCCTGCACGTCTTGGCTCACTTGCTTTCTCAGAGGATTCTCCCAGCCCCAGTCTTGCAATTGACTGAGTTTGGTGAAGGTGGT
>JAVRRP010000075.1:0-33590 GCA_036872775.1 Oleoguttula sp. CCFEE 5521
TGACCCAGCATCCGGTCGGCATCTTGCCATGCGGCATCCAGAGAGTCCGATCCGAGAGCCATGTTGGACGCGCTAGTGCTGACGCGCGAGGTGAACGTCTGCAATGCTGCCGTTGCAGTTAAGTTCTTTAGCTGCAGGTCGTGCTGTCACTGGCGAGCGTAACGTTCCGTTGTCGATGTGCAAATCTAGTAGCAATCGACATGGCTGGCTGATACTCCCTCAACCCACCATGCTGTGGTAGAATAACGCTAGTTATCACTGTCGTATTACATGTGGTACGCCAAACGTGCATCTGTTGCGTGATCCAGCTGCAATGTAATAAGCAGATCCTGATCCGTCCGTGTGATATGGTCTAGTCGGACAAGGAGTGGGAAGACTGGCAATCGGAGTGTGAGGTTGCATCCGAGAGCTCGCCCCAAGCTTTGGCCTCCGCTTCGATGTCGACGACACTGCAGCCTTCCGTCTTCTTACCCTGTCAACATTGACATTATCTTCCAATGTAACGGCTTCGTCGCACACAAGGTGAGTAGAGCGAGTACGACTGATGGTCGTTACTATCGCGAGAATGACACGCCCGCGGGGTGAATCTCGTTATGAAAGGTAAGTCTATGCTGATGGCGCACATATCTCTATTCTTCTACGCTACTATGGCAATCAAGTACTCTCGCTTCCCCGAGACCATCGAGTGCGGTCGTGGACGTGTGAGAGGAGTCAGGATTTCTCTCAAACATCAAACACAATGCCTGCAGCGATTTCACCGGGACGCGCGAAAGATGGAGTTACGAAGCTCACCGGAGGCCGTCTGGTGCGAGGTAACGAATTAGTCGACGAAGACCTCTGGATCAGCTCGATCACAGGCAAGATCTTGAATGGTCAAGAGGCCTTCTACGAACACCACACCACGCCGGACGAAGTCATCGACCTGAAGGGAAAGATCCTCGCGCCAGGCTTCATCGACCTGCAGTTCAATGGCGGCTTCGGGTTCGACTTCTCCACTGTGCCGGACGACATGGCTGAGTACCGCAAAGGTCTCAATGAGCTGAACAGAAAGCTTCTGAGCACTGGAGTTACGTCGTACTTGCCTACGCTACCCAGTCAGAAGGCAGAGGTCTATCAGAAGACGCTGAAGTACCTTGGGCCGTCAGGCGTAGCGCGAAACGCAGTCCTAGGAGCCGAGTCCTTGGGCGCACACTGCGAAGGTCCATTTATCGCCGGTACAAAGTGCGGGATCCACAGCCCCTCGGTCCTCCGCACCGCCCCCAACGGCCTCTCCGACCTCGAATCCTGCTACGGTCCCAAGAACCTCTCTTTCCAAGAACCCGATACCCGCTCCCCAATCACAATGATAACCCTCGCCCCCGAGCTCCCCGGCCTGATGTCCGCCATCCCAATACTCACGTCCCATGGCATAAAAGTCAGCATCGGCCACACTGAAGCAACCTACTCCCAAACAACCCTCGCCCTCCAATCCGGCGCAACAATGCTAACCCACCTCTTCAACGCCATGCGGCCCCTTCACCACCGCGATCCCGGCCCATTCGGCACCCTCGGCTCCATCACCCCAAGTACACCCCGCCCATACTTCGGCATAATAGCAGACGGCATACACCTGCACCCAACAACCACAAATCTCGCCTTTACCGCTCATCCCTCAGGTTTCATCTTAGTAACCGACGCGATGAAAACCATGGGTCTCCCGGACGGGGTGTACGACTGGACGAATGGAGATAAGTGGGTTAAGAAAGGCCCGCTCCTGACAAGGCAAGGCACCGATACGCTTGCCGGCAGCTCCGCGACGCTGGTGGAGTGTGCGTCGAATTTCTGGAGCTGGAGCGGGGTCAGTGTTCCGGACGTGATTCGGGCTGTAACGACGGCGCCGGCGGAGGTGTTGGGGTTGCAAGGAGTGAAAGGTGGTTTGGAGGCGGGGGCAGATGCGGATTTGGTTGTGCTTGATGTTGTGGAGGATGGGAGTGGTGTGAAGAGGTTCGAGGTGGAGCAGGTGTGGAAGTTCGGCGTCATGGTGTACGATAAAAGCGATGTAGATCATGGGCGGTGAGTAGGGGAGGGGTGTCTTTGATGGATTGGGGCATCGGAAAGGGGGGCGTGAAGAGGATAGACGACGATACAGCTTGCTCTCTAGATAGATCATAGAGTTGCGGCAGGTTCGGGCACACATTGGCCGCTGTCGCTCGAGCTTCGCAGGCAGCGTCGTCTCAATCACAAGTCCCACGAGCGTGTTTTGGTCGCTTACTGCTGTCAGAAAAGGGCAGAATGATGTACACCCCATCAATCTCATTCGGTGCTTCATGCCTTGCCGCCATGTACATTACGTATCTTACAACACTCCAATGCTGTCTGCGATCGAGTTCGCCAGCACCGTAATATCAGCCAAACGTCAATCCTGACTGCCAACCCAGGCTCCGCAGGCATACCTGCGTCTGTCTCCCAAACGCCACGCTCTTCAGGAAACACACGCGCTACTCCGCTCCTGACTCTCCCAGATTTCTCGTATAATTGTCACAGGACATCACTGTCGCGCTGCCACGCTGCCGCTGCCGCCGCTCACGTGCACGCTCCAAGGGGGTATCAAAACTTACGTTCACATCCTCTCACAGCATCTCTCAAACCCCTTCATCCAGTAACTCTCCTCACCCATAGTGTTCCCTCGCCCTCTCCGAAGTCCTCCTTCCGCCTCGCCCTCGCGATCTTGATGCCCAGCTCCATTTCCTCTCGCCTGACCTCACGCAGTACTTCTCTCCTCTCTTCTAGCCTCCGTCTCGCATCGCGCACCGTCGCAAAGCTGACTTCCAGCGGACTAGCTTTCTGTACCCCCTCAAGATCCGCAATAGCTTTCTCGATATTCCGTCGCTGCATGAGCAGATTCTTCTCTTGCGTGAGCAGGTACTCGAGATGCGTGGCTTGCTTGTCAGTCATGAAAGGCGGCAAGGGGAGGGCTTTGGCGCCAGAAGTCGGGTCCGGGGTGGTGATGATCTTGGCAGGGGTGAGGTACGCGGGCGGGCGCGCGGGTGTGGTGGGCGTGACGACTTTGGGGGCGGGGGAGGAGGTCGCGCGAGATGTTGCTGAAGTAGTGGGTTGGGCGGAGGGCGTCCAGTCGTCTTTCTCGAAGCGTTGCACGGGGCGTTTGCGGGAGAGGATGGATTGCGGGGGGGGATTGCTGTATTGAGAGCTGGGCTCGAGGTAGTGGGAGGGGATTGGAGGCACGGGGGAGGCGGTGTGCGAGTCCATTGGAGGCGCGTAGGTGGTGTTTGTGGCTATTGTGCTCCAGCTGAAGCGGGAATTTGAGGCTTCACCCGGTGCCAGAGTCGTTTCTGCGGAGCCGCGGTTGCTTGTACTGAAGTTCTTGCTGAGATGCGGCGCAAGAGAGGGTGCGACTGTTGACCAACTGAAGTGACTTGATTGTTGTTGCGCATCAGCAGTATTTTCGTCGCTTGTCCTATGCCAGTCTTGCGGTGGGATGTTCTCAGAAGCTGTGGGTGATGACGGTGCCTTGACAGCCTTGCGCTTCACTTGACTCTTCACATTCACCCCGGGCGGTAATTTGGAGACAGCGTTGACCGACACCTGCGACGGGGCTATGCTGTGCACAGTCGACACGGGTGAAACAGGCGAGATTGGTCGCAGACTGTCTCGATGCTCGGGTGGAGTGATGTGGCCATGGTCTTCGCTGTCGCGGAGGATTGAGATGGGCGATGGAGACTTGGTCGTCTTTTTTGTCTTGCGATCTGGCGAGTGTCTGCGAGCTTGAAATGCGCCCTGCCATGGTGAAACATAGGCCGAAGGACGGACGTTCTGCGAGGGTCGTCCTGTCTCGGAAGGCTCGCCTGAGAGCTCATCCCACTTTGCTTGCCCGCCGGGTTTGGAGAGCATGGAGCGCACTTGCTTGAAAATTGGGAGACGACTGTTTCTGTTGTTCGGTCCCGAGTCTGTGATTTCCTGTCGGGGATGTGCGTGGAATGATGGCGGCTCTAGCGATTGCGGTGTTGTTTTGTCAACATGGACTGCCGAGTCGGGGGTATCGTCGCTGTAGACAGAGTCGCGTTCATTGCTCATCCACGGAGCGTCCTCTTGAATGGTGTAGCTCGCCATTTTGACCAGACCTGCTCTATGCGCCGCTGTCTGGAGTGGCACTGTTCGAGAGGTCGACATATTCTTTGGCGGATCCTCCAGTCGCGTGGGCGCGTTTCGGCAGGGATCAGCTGTTGTGTTTCAACAGGGGGCCTTATGCAGGTGATGATCTCCAACCAACATACAGACGCTGTCGACAAACGTAACTCGCGCCGTCACATACAACAATACAGGTGGATCAGGATGGAGGGACGATGTGAGAAGGAGTGTGTCAAGCCACCAAACGACACCGCATGGACCGTTGGCGATCTTCTCTCCTAGCCGACACGACTCCTCATGAACAAGCTTCGAGCATTGGCCGCGGAGAGTGAAATGATCATTATTTAGCACACAGCAACCGCTATCACTGTAACTCACAGCCAGGTGATGGTTCCAAATCCACGTGTCTGGCCGTCAACTATACAGTTACGTGAAGAACTCTGTGACTGCCTGCTTGCTTGCTTCCTCATAATTCCAGCAATGCGCATTCAACATGTCTTCAGCAGCCTCGACGAAAGATGTACCTGACGGAATAGGACGGGGGCGCTCGGCACTAAGGTCCAAGATGCGCCGAATTGATTATTTCGAGATTCGGTTATCACGGGAATGCGCCATCGCTTCTCGGCTGTCGTCGCTAGGTAGTGGTCTCGACCTGAATGGCTTTCCTTATCACAATTGTTCATGACCTTTGCCTCTTGAGAAGTCGAATGCCCTGACAGCAAGACTCGCGTCATCATGGCATGCCAAACTCCGCCGTTTGTGCAATTGCAGTGCACTCGAGACAGCGGCCGAAGAAGAGCGTTTCCGGCCGTTGGAACCCTTGCTGTTCTTGCTTCTACCCTACCCCACATGGACTTCCTTCACGCGGAGAGCAGTACAGTCAGCGACGTGGGGGACAGCTCATATGAACGAGCTCATACGTCCGTATTAATGTCGTCCGTATGAGTGCCCAAAAGATGACAGAGCCTCTACACATCCGCCCTGCTCCGAACTGCTCATAAAGAACAGCTTCGTCGCTCGATCAACGTCTCAGCATCCCTACCTCCTAGCTTACCGATGAGCGTCGCCGATGCGCCCCCAGCGGCGGAAGTGTAAGCCACCTTACAACCCACCACAACACTTGAGACACAAGTCTGACCATGTCATATCTCAACAGCGCCACGATAGCCACCCCCATAAACCTCGTCCTCTTCTCCCTCTTCGCACTCATAATCTACCTTCGCTTCCGGCCCTCCACCCCCGCCGCAACCCTCCCCACCGCCCCACCCGCAACAGTCTTCCGCATCTTCACGCCCCCTCAGCTCCTCCCCTTCGATGGCCAGTCCAACAGACCAGTCTACCTTGCCGTGCGTGGTAAAATCTTTGACGTCAGTCCCGGGAGGAACTTCTACGGTCCCGGCGGACCCTACGCCAACTTTGCGGGGAGGGATGCGAGTAGGGGTTTGGCGTGCGGGAGTTTCGACGCGGAGATGTTGACGGAGGATTTGCAGGGGCCGTTGGACCGGTTGGAGGACTTGGGACAGGAGGAGATGGAGGCGCTGAGGGGGTGGGAGGAGAGGTTTGGGGAGAAGTATTTGGTTGTGGGGAAGCTGGTGCCTGTTGGGCATGCAGAGGCTGAGCCTGATGAGGAGAAGAAGTGAGAGAGGTCGTATGATCTGCTTGCTGCAGTCAGACGAGGATCAACGGGGTCTGCAGCCGAGTCTGGTAGGCGGGGCGTCGCTGTTAGCTTCACGACTTCGATGACGAAGCACTGTGGCAGCGGCTCACCTGCTCGGAGCCTGCTTTTATGAAGCGTACCTATCTGGCCAACTCGACTGCGACGGAGCTCACTCCCGTGCTCTGTCGTCTCACACGAGGGTCCAATGAGTTCCTCGTTCGGGATTCTAAGGTGACGTCTTTCAGTGCACTCAGTCACATTTTCTCCCAATGTCTGGAGAGCCGTCAGTGCCCTTGGCAATCTTACCGCAGGACTGAGCTACGGTATTGCTAGCTGGCAAGCGATTGCTGGTACCTCCACCTGGGAGGTCCAGCAGCTACTCGATGCATTTTTTGTGCTGGCCGTTTCTACCACCACCATGGGTTTCTTGTCGGAGGCGTGGACGAGCACTCGGCTCTGGGGAGAAGCAAGACTATACCACCATCACGCTCTTTCCCTCCATGACATCAAGCTCGTTCCTGCCATGACTCATTACGTGCACTCACTTCGCTTTTCTTTACTAGTATTTCGAGTTCACTTACATCTATCTCACTGCTATCGTCGGGCTCTCAATAGGATCTTGTGCTGTCTACCGACCTCTCCGAATATGGCTGCACGACCAGATCCTACCTCGAAGAGTCCTTGACAGTCGGGCTTCCACTAGCATTGCTACCGATCTCGCAACTAGTCGTTGCTACCATGGTCTACTTCCAGCGACGTCAACGGAGGCACCCAAAGCCAAAGGCAACAGTGACTATTACCGATCTACCGGACGAGCTGATCCTTGATGTACTCAGCTATCTCGATATGGGCAGTGTCCTCAAAGCACGAGTGTGTAACAAGCAGTTGTTCTTTGTCTGTGGACAGGCTGTGCACACCAGGTTGAGGGTACTTTACATCCACCCGACTAGGCTATCTCTTCGGGAAGCAGTGGCGATATGCAACTCTGCGTGGGCTGAGGGTATCAAGGAAGTCTGTCTGTTGGGGCGGGTGTTGTGGGACGACATGCTCACGGAGGCGAGAAATGCCAGGTATCTCTGAGCGGCTGATAGCCTCTGCCAGAGGTAGTATAGCGTAACTCACTGACAAACACTCACAGACTGGTCGCCGGGGAGATCGATCCAGCTCGTGGCTATGGTACTAATAAGTTCAAGACCTGGCCGCCTACTATGCCTCCACTGGAGAAGACACGCGATTCGGACTCTACGAAGCTCGCAGGGAGGTCGCCCAGCTTTGTGGAGTGTTACGACGTCCTGCTACGGGCATTGAGGAACCTGTCGAGCCTCCATACCCTATCTTTTGCGGCGAGCTGCAGTCATACACCAGGGTTCAACCAGAGCTCGGAAAGCACTGTGCAGAGCCATGCGCTCGCATGCAGAAACAGTCCGAAACGACAGAATCGAGTCAACGCTAGTCGTGACCGTGACTCACCCCGCTGGTGCGAGCTACATGCGCTATCCGCTATTCTCGCAAACAGCAGAGGTGCCTGCATCACCCTGCGAATCAGCGATGAGCTTCCCTTCGCCGCGCTGTTCGTCGACAAGCTCGGAAATGCGAAATATAGGTATTTGACGAACAGTCTTGAACGGCTGGTGACACTAGAGCTGCAGCTGTACGGCGGCCCATACGCTACCGAATGGCAGGGAATGTGCAGGCGGTTGCTGGAATCGACTAAAAATCTCGAGAACCTCTCTCTCAAGTACCAGCACGACTCTTCTCGTACGCATGCTGTTACGTGTGAGAGCCTAGCCAGCCTGTTCGACGAACCGGAGAAACCGGATGTCCTGCCTCGACTTAGGAGCTTCAAGATCGCCAGTCTGCTCCCTCGATATGATCGCGGCCGATGCTATCGCCCTCTACTTCAACAATTTGATATCGCTACTTTTCTCACGACACACCGCGAGACGCTTAGGAGCGTCGACTTCGACAGCGTTACCTTTGCCATGCCTTACCATTCCGACGAGAGCATCATAGACATCAATACTGTATCTCCGGTGCGGGCGTGCTTCGATGGGCTTTTCGAGCTCATAGATGCATGGAAGGGCAAAGGAGACCGCGTGGAGCACTTCCGCTGGAGAATCAATAGGTTCGGGCAAGATCCGAGGTGTAGGAAAGGCTTCGAGGCCACGTCATTGCACGTGTGTGCTTTCGATTGCGGAATGTATGCACCCAGGGAGCTGGACAGATGGACGACGACGGAGATGGAGGACCTGGCAGCGAGTAGAGGCGTGGAGTTCGATGAGGAAAGCCAGAATTGGACATTCTGAGGTTAAGGTCTAGTGGAGGGCCTGACTACAGCAGGAGTGGCGAGAGCAGATGGCAAATCAAAAGTACTGTATCTTTGGAAATCGAACTCACTTCTCCGGGGAGTGCACACCGTTCCTGTGCATCTCTGAAAGCATCCATAGTAGTGATTAGACACGTAGCGACTTCATGAGAAACACAGGTGCTGCCGTTCCCCAAGCTATTTCTTGAGAGTTGAGCCTCTCACGGGTACAGTGACATGAAGCCTCGTTGCCATACTTTAGTCCTTGAGCGCATCAGCCATACCGCGAATTACCGAGGGCAGTGATGAAGGGAAATAGCTGGAAGTAACATGATAGCGACGGATCAGTACGCCTTGGAGCGGTCACAAGTGGAACTCGATGATTGATTACTTTTGCAATATTACATCTGCCGTATACTATCGTACTACTTCATATTATTCTTCCAACCTCTTCCCATCATCTTCCTAGCGATCCGTTTACCCAGCCTGGAACACACCAAGCGCAACCACATGCGGGTTGATCATGCTCAGGTTGAAAGGCGTAAGGAACATATCACTGTCCGTGAGCGCCACAAAAGTGGTGTCATTCACGATTCCAGACCCACCCTGGTACACCTCGCCAGCAGGCTGGTAAGTGAAACCCTGGTTCGGGCCAGTGATTGTAAGCGGTGTATAAGTCAGGTTGAGCTGATTGGCCCAAGCGACGAACGTCGGCGCGCCAGCGGAGGTCGACGTAACGTAGCTGTTGTTCGGTCCCACGGCGCTACCAGGCGCGTCCCAGAGGAAGCGGATCTGCTTTCCTGGGAAGGTGAGGGGCTCGGAGCGGTTGTGCGTGATGGCTGGGCCGCAGCCGTAGCCAGTCGCGTTCAGGTTGACGCAAGACTCGTCAGCCGGGATGTCAGTAGTCGCGGGATCGGAGGTACGGTTACCCACACGTTCCCAGTCTGCGGTGTCGTTGGCGGAAACACGGTTGATGTTCGCCTGGTTCACGACGTGCAAGGCCGGGAAGTTCTGCCACGCCAGACGGGTGGTGTTCTCGGGACAGGAGCTAATGTAAGGTGCGAGGAAGGTCCAGGCCCAGGATTGTGGGATGCCAGTCTCGAACCACACGCTCATTGGGTGCAGGCCGGACATTTGGCGGAAGATCATCTCCTGTCGGGCCTCAGTGGCAATGGACTGAGCGAGGAGCTGACCAACCTCGCGAGAGTCGAGGTGGTTGATGAAGCCCCAGACGCCAGATTCGCCCCAGCGGGTGAGGATCTGGTTGAAGTCGACGAACTCGCGGACGTTCTTATAGGGGTAGTCGTAAGTGCACTGAGGTGGTGCAGTCTCGCCGAGCATGTTTGTCAGAAGCGTCGCGTGACCTTGCTCTTGCTGGGCCATAAAGGAGATGAGTGCCATGTCCTCGGTAGAGAGACCGGCAGCGGCGAAATCCTCTTCGGAAAAGATAGCAAGAGCATTGTTGAAGCTGTCGAGCTCGATCCACTCTTGGTAAAGACCGAGGGTAATGGATTCATAGTCAAAGTCGCTTTCCACCATGTAGCGCGGCAGGCTACCGTTGGTGCCGAGACCACCGGCGGGGGTGTAGGGTGCAGCCTCCTGCTTCTGGAGCTTGCCATTGGTGTTGTAGTATGTGGCAGTCGGGTTTGGCGGGAGCGTGCCAACACTGACGGCTGCAGGACTGTTGCTCACGGCGCCGGTCGTGGTAGGCGATCCGCTGAAGGGGCCGTGTGATGTAGCTCCAGTTGGGTATGAGCTGCGCTGAGTGGCTGCGGCGCCTGACTCGGTCCCGCTGGGTGCTACAGTGTGGATTGCTGGCACTGCTGAGTCGGGGCCGAAGGGTGGCGTTGGCAGCGGTGTGATTGGCGACGGCGTGTAGCTGCCGAAGGTGGCATCGGCATTGCTGTAGCCGCCGAGGTTGCCAGACTGGTTCTCAGCGTATGGTGTGACGCTGGTACCGGGTGCTGCTGTTGTTGGCGTTACGAGCGTCAATGCAGTGCCCGAAGACACGCAATGGGCGCCACCGGGGTACTGGTGTGCTGGGTTGCAAGCGTAGGACGCCGATGAGTGGTGTCCGTACTGCTGAGGAGCAGGTGCCGCAGCGACGAGGCCAGTAGCCACCGCGCTGGTCAGGAGCGTCTTGGTATACATCTTGGTGGTTGGAGCTGAGGATGGGTGTGCAAATGAAGGAAACGCGAACTCACCTACCTATATGCATGAAGGGCAAAGCGGGTACCGCAACGAGCGCCGTCGCCGCGTTGGAGCGTCATGGTCACAGAGTTTTGTGCTCGGTATGTCGACAACATGATCTCATCGTATTAAGGTATGAACGAGATCCTGGCCTGCGCGCCGGCGTACAGACCGTGCGGCGAGATCCCGTCTCCACAGCGAGTTGGGTGGAGCGCGAAATGCCGGGTGGTGACAACGCGTTTGTGGAGGCTCTGCATGTATCGACAGGTACCGCGGATGGAGATGCATCTGAGGTCTTAAAGCTTCTGTTCGCCATTGAAGCGATCTCAGCCATCTCGTACACTGGGCAAAGCACACATTCCGTCGTTTTGATTCTGTTCCTTGCGAGTCATGGGCAGCAATATGGCGGCGGTAGGTCGCACCACGATCCTAGGGCATGAAGAGGCGAACCTGAAGTTGAGCCGTCACTTCATCGTCATGACTTCTATGGGCCGCTCTTACCGCTTTCAGCTAGTGCGGCTCTCCGTTGCTTCCGATCTTCGAACCTTGCCCTCTTCCTTGCGTCGCATCACCGCCAAGCCTCTCATACATGTATCCACCGACTCGCCCGGCAGTCACTTCACCACGGAGGCATCGCCGTTGGGTCGGTGTTCGGCACCAGCCATAAATCTCAAGTGCTTAGTAAAGCACGAGGATCCAGGCCCCGACTGTCTTGCTGATCGGAGAAACGACCACCTCCCTATGTCGTACCCAGTATATGCAGCTCATCGTTGCGGACACAACCCGTAACCTTGCCCTAGATGTATGTCACCCAAAGCTTGGTTATTCAAATCGCTGAATCCGCAAACAAAACAAGCTTCACCGGCATATGACTATTGACTCTTGCGTACGCAATGCACCGTACTCGTCACAGAATGCCTTTGATGGCATGCCTGCTTCCGCAGACTACGAAGTGAAGACCAGATCCCAGATCTGCCTCAGCCGCCACCCGATCAGTGACATCCTGCTGGAACGGCACTCGTTGTGTCTAGAATGTCTATGGGTGATCGCCGCCCATGTTGCGGGGGAGCTGCAACACAGGTGGATGAGGCTGACTGGTAGGTGAGTCGTTGCATTGTTCCGTTAGAAGGTCACTGTGCTGAACGCGCAAGCTAAGTCGTGTGGGTGGCGAAGAACGCGAGGTATATGTGGGAAGTGACATGCCAGTACGCAGTATGATATGCCGTGCAACCGCAGGACAACAAAGACGCCTGCCGTATCTGCACAAGCTGCATATCACTAATTGCAGCGTGCTGCTAAGGACTTCGGTGTCTATCAGATCTATGAAGCCCCTCCTCGTCCACCGACATTGTTAAGCGCCTCGACTTGCACCTTAGTCATCTTGATGGCAGGCAGCTTCCCACTTGTTGGCGCTACCATGAAACCTCGCGCGACTAGGAAGGCCAGGTAGGCTCCAACGACATCTTTCGTCACCCCAGCAGGTCCTGCAGCTGTACCTGCCGCGTCGGCGTACACCTGCAATGCTTTCTGAGCGTTCGCATCGTCCAAGTTCGGCGCGATGGTGGAGTCAGGTAGACTCGTCGTGACCATGTGGTACAATCCCAGCAACGCAAGCTCCTCCTTCGCACCGCCAGCTTCGACATACAGCTCCACTTTCTTCTTCCAGCTATCATAGCTTTCTTGTGGCACATCATACCCATACTCCTGCAGCGTACCCAAGTACTCAATCATCGTCAACCTCGGATGAGCTTCCACATGCGCCACAGTCCCCTTCTCGCCATGCATTGACATAGCGAGAACTAACTTAGCCACATGTGGTACCGGCACCATATTGATGGTATTACTGACATTCGGTCGACTGCCGATCTGGACGCAGCCCTTGAGCATCCGCACGAGGAAGTCGTCGGTATTGCTCACGCCTGTCTTGGCGTCGCCCATCACATAGCCGGACCGCAGGATCACGGCGTCTAGCCCACGTTTGCTGGCTTCGCGGATGATCTGCTCGGAGACCCATTTCGTTTGGCCGTAGCCTGTTCCTAGACCTTGGCGCGAGGAGGATAAGTCATCGCTCTCGGAAATGGACCTGCCGTCTGCTGACTGCTGCACGAATGCCTGCGTGTCGAGTGCACTAGTGGAGGAGATGAAGGACAGACGCTTGGGTCTGCCGATAGCGCAGAGCTTGATGGCTTCGAGAGTGCTTTGTACGTTCGCGGCTTTGAGATTCTCATACGGTAGCAGCCAGTGTACGCGTGCACCATTGTGGATGATGAGCTCGACTTCTTGTGCAAGCCGGTCGTAGACCTTGTCGTCGAGACCGAGTCTGGGCTTCTCGAGATCACCTACAACAATCTCGAGGTTGCCTTCAGTCTCCCACCAATCTTGCCAGAGACCGTAGGCCGTACAAGTCTGCTTCACGCGTTTGAGTCCATCCACAGTATTGCGAGCTCTGACGTGGGCGAAGACGTGCTGTGGTGGGTTACGCATCATGGCAGCGTGTAGGACGTAAGCGCCCAGAAACCCGGTCACACCAGTGAGGAGGATATTGACGCCGTTCTGTGGCTTGAGTGGACCAGTCGTATCATAATGTTCTTCCAATTTCTCAATCTGAATCAGCGAATCATTCGCATAGTCCTCAGGCTGCTCCTCATCACCTGCTACAGCGTCAAGTCGTAGATCGACAGGGTTGAGCGAGCGGTCGATGAATTGTGCTACCTTCTGCAATGTCGGCTCTCGCGTCATGAGATGCATCGGTATGTTGACGCCCACGAATGCCTTGTTGATCTTCGGTACGATCTGCACCGTCATGATACTGTTGCCTCCCATGTCGAAGAAGCTGGCGTCCCTCTGTAGCGACTCTGCTGGCAATCCGAGGTACTTCGCCCAGATGTCTGCCAACTTTGCCTCTGTGTCAGTGCGTGCAGCCACATCGGACGCGCTCGAAACATTGCCTAGCAGGTCTGCTGCCTCTGGGAATGGTAATGCACGCTTGTCAACCTTGCCATTAGGTGTAAGGGGAAATCTCAGCATTGGTATGAATAGCGTTGGTATCGCATAAGACGCCAACTTGCTCTTCAGTAGCTCACGGACATCTTTTGTCAACTTGTCGAACATTTGAAGTCTGCTTCTCAACGGTATGTCTCCTTCTGCGACCGAAGTGGACGTCCCTGGGCTCTGCTGTTCCGTCCACGACCGCCAAGTCTGCAGATCTGGAACATAGTATGACACGAGAATCTGCTCCTCGCTGTGATCTCGCTTCACCAGTGTTACGTTCTCGCGTATCAGAGGATGCTTGCTGAGATGGGTATCGATCTCGCCAAGCTCGATCCGAAACCCTCGAATCTTGACTTGGTCGTCCGCACGCCCGACACACTCTACGTTGCCATCTGGCATGTATCTCCCGAGGTCGCCGGACCGGTACATGCGATCTCGTGGACCGAGATAGCACTCACGCCAGGGCTCGCTCTTGCCCGCCGCCTGTACTCGTCTCTGGTCCTCGTCGATCCACCGCTGCTCGTCCACAAACCAGTTGCGGACGAACTTCTCGGTACTTTTCTGCTCATCGCCCAGGTAAGACTCTGCGAGCCCACCAGCTCGCACATAGATCTCGCCAATATCACCGACAGCACTCTGCTTACCAAGCTGATCGCCTTCTCGACCAACAACCAGAAGCTGTACGTCCAGCATGCCTTTGCCTGCAGGGATGACATCTCCCATGGAGTCTAAGAAGTGTGCATCCTCTGTTACACTTGGGATCTCATAGTACGACACCGCTCGTTGCGTCTCTGTCGTACCATACATATTCTTGATCCTGCAGTTCGGCGCAAGTTGCTGTAATCGCTTACAGTCACGCTTGAGCAGAATGTCGCCTACGAAGAACGCATTCCGCAGCGTCTCGATCTTCGGCTCAGTCGAGCCTAGCATGATCTGACCCATTGCGGGCGTCAGATGTGTCACTGTGATCTTGTTCGTTGAAGTCCAGCTAGCCAGTCGATCGAATGTGATGTCTTCAGCAGGTGGCACAACAAGGGTAGCGCCGAGAAACAGAGGAGTGAAGATGTCTCTTTGTATGGGATCGTGTGCGATACCTGATAACATGCTGAATCGTTCCTTCTCAGTCATACCAAATCGCTCGGCCATCCAGGGAAAGTAGTATGCGAGTGAGTAGTGCCGACCTTTGACACCTTTCGGACGACCCTCTGATCCAGATGTGAACGACAACGTAGGAGTGCTGTCAGGTCCAACAACAACGCCAGGTAGCTCGGCCTTCTTCGACAGCTGCGGTCGAAAGATGTCGACTCCAGCATTGTTGCTACCACGCAAAGTGCCATCGTCTTGCAACTGCAGCGCTGGCACTTCGGTGCGTATCTGCAGCGTAGAGCTGATGAAGTCACGCACGGTGCTACTCAAAGGGCCGGCCTCCTGTGTAGCTTTCTCGATCACTACAAGTGCCCTTGGTCTCGCAACGTCGAGATAGATGATCTGGCGATCCGCAGGATAGAGAGGATCGATCACACTGAACGTAGCTCCAGCTTTGAGCGTTCCCATGACAGCCACGACGAGGTCGACGCCTCGGTGTGAGTAGAGCATGACCACCTCGCCGCGTTGGACGCCTTTGGACACCAGGTGATGTGCCAGTATATTCGATGCCTCATTGATCTGCTGGTACGTGAACACTCGCTCTGGTGATGTCGATGTTGCTGTTTCAATTACGCATTCTCTTAATGGATGGGCCTTAGCATTGGCTGCAAATATTTCGTGAATGGCGCCGCGATAGTCAGACCAGTGGAGATCCGATGTTGGATCCGGTCTAACATCGTCCGACGAGAGGGCCATATCGAGGTCGCACACCAGTTCAGTTGGAGAGGTGTGATTATATCGATCACAGAAGAGATGGTTATTCTTCTTGAGACTCACATGCGAAGACTCACTTAGTGCCAAGAAGTCTGACCATTTGAGTTATGACAGACCGGACATCGTTCAGATCATGATCTCATGCCACAGAAAGTATTGGTGATCAAAAAGGAGCCATTGACTTTGTACATGCCCTCTGCGCAGTACATATCGTACAGCCTTGTGCATTCGAGATAACAAGCCTCAGGCCGCCTTTTCGCATCTCGCACAAGCATGCAGTAGCTCAGCGCTAGCACACCGGCAAGAGCCCCGAGCGGTCCGCGTGCTGGGATGTGCTGGCTCGCGTGGCTTCATTCGCTACCTGCATCACCGTCAGGCTGCAGGTCGTTACACCGTATTGCCGTTATTTGTACCTCCGCTCGTAGCTCTTCGACTCTCTCAGATTGTAAGAGCTGAACCACAGGCATGTGACCCAGGATCTGTGAACAACGATGTTCTCAGGCGGCTCGTCGACCGTTGGCAGAGAGCGACGTAGTACCCGAACACGGAGATCCTCGGGGGCGGTCAGGACGAGTCGCAAGCGGGATGAGGAAGCAGTCGAAGTTGTGCAGCAGCCTGATGTGGAGGAGCTGCGACGGTGTCGGTATAGCTACTTCGGTCGTCCGGTGCAGGAGAGGAGGAAGATCATAGTGCCGGTCTCGACACGGAGATCGCAAGTTGGCACGAGCAGGCGCAGTACCAGTGATGAGCATAGGCGGAAGAGCAAGAGCAGTGGCTCAAGCGGATCGTCGAAGAAGTCTCCATCAAGACGGACGAGGGATGAGGGTGGCCAATATGTTTATGGGGGTGTCGGAGCGGCAGCAGCAGTCGCTAGCGAGCGACGACACGATGAAGCTGAGCGCGCGCCTTCAGTCAGGAGCACCCGATCGAAACGATCAAGCCACTCACAGAAGGACGATCTTCCTTCGATCATGGAGCAGGAGGTCACGCCCGACGACAGCATCTCACAAGTAGCCGAGCGCATGTATGCTCCCCAGCCACGCAAGTCGGTTCGCAAGAAGTCCTCTTCGAGACACAGTCTGCCTATCGTAGCTGAAGAGGCCGATCACGTCGAGCCCTCGATTAGTCCCCGGAAAAGCCAGAAGCGAGAGTCACTTCTTGAGTCCATCTTTCGCCGCAAGTCTACGAGCACGCGACCAGTGGAATGCCTCACATGCGGAGAGGACAATGTGCCCTCCAACATGACCGCGAAGCTAGAGTGCGGACATCGCATGTGTCACTCATGTCTACGACGAGTATTCCGCATGGCCGTGAAGGATCCAGCACATATGCCTCCGAGATGCTGCAACCCTCGTGAACACATTCCATTGGCACATGTTGATAGTCTGTTCGATGACAAGTTCAAGATGCTATTCAACAAGAAATTTGACGAGTACAAAACCAAAGATCGGATCTACTGCCCAAATTCGCGCTGTGGGATCTGGATCCGGCCAACAAACTACCATACCTCTGGTGGTCGGAAGTACGCTACATGTCCGAAGTGCAAGACTAATGCATGCACGCTCTGTGGCGGCAAGATGCACAAGTCGACTGATTGTCCCAAGGATCCAGAGATCGCACGACTGATGGAGCAGGCCGAGGCCGAAGGGTGGAAGCGGTGCTACAAGTGCAAGGCGATGATTGAGCTTAAAGAGGGCTGCAACCACATCACTTGTCGGTACGTGGCAGATCTTGAGAGAAGAAGAGCATCGTGACCATCTGCTGACTATTTCACTAGCTGCACTGCCGAGTTCTGCTTCGTCTGCGGCTGCAAGTGGAAGACGTGCGATTGCCCATGGTTCAACTACCGAGATCTGCCAGATCCAGATCGACTAAACGAGATGCGCGTGCCTGAGCCTGTGCAGGTGATCTATCGAAGAGTGTTCAATGCTGCTGCGCCGCGACCGGCAAATCTGCCACCACCTCCTAGAGAGCCTCTACTCCGGCGTGGCGACGCCGAACGCATACGTACTTACGCCGAAGAGACCGACCAGCGCCGACGCCAGGAGCGACTCGACGAAGACCTGGCGCGCAGACTACAGCTGCAAACACTCATGGAACCTTCCGATGAAGCTTTACCACGTAGACACCGCGCGGCGCAAGGGGAGGTGTTCGGCAATGCTGCGACTGACCACATGAATGCCGACTACAGGCCGGCCGTGCCCGGGCCGGGCAGTATGCGGGGGTTCGGCGATGAGGCTATGGGTAGACGAGGCGAGAGAGTCAGTGGGCGAAGAACGTCGACGAGGACCAGGCCCGTTGGTAGCGGAGGTCTCTTGGCCGACTTTCTGGGCACTCCGAGCGTACTGGCCACTGGACCTCCTCCGCCACCAGTCGGGAGACGAGCTAACAGGACCTGATTGTGAGAGGGGATCTGTAGTATGGTAGAACATGTAACGAAGCATCATGACTGTACCCCCACTGTGCCCATCTCGTGATCGCATATGGTGGCAATGTTTCGAGCTGTCGTCTCATGCTGAATGCCCAACCAGACAGACTTTCGACGTGACCAAGGCGCAGCTCGAAAGCTGGACCTCATCCTATGGTGATGCCTCATCGCAACAACCTCAGCGCTGTTATTTTCCCTTCTTCGCTAAACGCATAACTCATCCTCAACATTTCGAGTCTTGCTTACTACGAAATAAGCAAAACAGCAGACCGCATTGCCGCATGTAGTACACCACCACCACCGCAACGATGTCGACAACCCCAGAGCCCGCGGGTCCAGAGGACCAGGCCCGCCTCCTCGAAGACGCTCTCGTAGTCGTGCGCCAGCAGACAGTAATGATGCGCCGCTGCTTGGAGACTCCTGGAAAGCTCATGGACGCGCTGAAGTGCAGGTATGTTCATTGCGACTCAGACCTTCAGGCATCCAGATACTGATCATTATCACATAGCTCTACCCTCGTTTCCGAGCTCCGCACCAGCAGTCTAGGCCCCAAGCAGTACTATGAGCTCTACATGTCCGTCTTCGATGCTCTGCGCCACCTCTCCGTCTACCTCCGCGACTCGCACCCAACGAACCACCTCGCGGATCTGTACGAGCTGGTGCAGTACGCCGGAAACATCGTGCCGCGGCTGTACTTGATGATCACAGTAGGAACAGTCTACATGGGTATCGAGGACGCGCCGGTGAAGGAGATCATGAAGGACATGATGGAGATGTCGCGGGGAGTGCAGCACCCGATCCGAGGGCTGTTCTTGCGGTACTATCTGAGTGGACAAGCGAGGGATCATCTGCCGACCGGGAGTGGAGAGGGGCCGGAGGGGAATCTCCAGGACAGCATCAGCTTTATATTGACGAATTTCGTGGAGATGAATAAGTTGTGGGTGCGGTTGCAGCATCAGGGTCACTCGAGGGAGAGGGAGCAGCGGACGAAAGAACGGCAGGAATTGCAGTTGCTGGTGGGCAGTAATCTTGTACGGCTGAGCCAGTTGGTGGATCTGGAGAGTTATAAGAGCACTATCCTGCAGCCGCTGCTGGAGCAGGTCGTGCAGTGTCGGGATGTGCTGGCGCAGGAGTACTTGCTGGAAGTCATCACGCAGGTGTTCCCGGATGAGTTCCACTTGCACACGCTGGATCAGTTCTTGTCGGCTACGGCGAGGCTGAATCCGCATGTGAACGTCAAGGCGATTGTTATTGGGTTGATGGATCGCTTGTCATCCTATGCGGCACGGGAGGCAGAGACTGAGGAGCCAGAGGACAAGGAGAAGAATGAGGAGGAAGCTGTGAGTGCGTTGTTGGAGAAGCTGAAGGTATCGAAAGATGCTGAGCCCGAAGCGACATCGAAACCGAGCGAGCATGGAGAAGAGGCGCATAGTGAGGTACCAGCAGAGTCTGTGACACCAGCAGCAGAACCGACAGACACTACCTCGAACGACGCGACGAAACCACACACCAACGGCGATACGAAGAAACGAAGAGGTATACCCGCCAATGTGAAGCTGTTCGAGGTCTTCCACGAGCAGGTCATACACCTTGTGAGCATGCAACGACTACCCATACAAGACATCACAGCCCTACTTGTATCTCTCGTCAACCTCGCACTGAACATCTACCCTGAAAGATTGGACTACGTCGATCAAGTGCTGCATTACGCCACGAAAGAAGTCAGCCGCTTTACAAATTCCGCGGATTTGCACTCACAACCATCGCAAGCCGCACTGCTCAGTCTACTGATGGCACCAGTGCGAGCATACTTCTCACTGTTCACCGCACTGGCACTACCTAGCTTTGTGCCTCTGTACCAGCAGCAGACATATCCGACTCGGAGAGCAGTGGCTGGAGAAGTGGCACGAAGTCTGCTTCGGAACGAGACGAAGATCACCACGACCGAACAACTCGACGGTGTGTTAGCCATTCTGTCGGTACTGGTCAAGGAAGGCATGCAGCAACCTGCTGGCTACCCTAACGGACCCGTGGCACGGCGGAGTGCCGTCGAGACGGAAGAGACAGTCGAGGAGCAAGGCTGGCTCGCACGGATAGTGCATCTCATCAAGGGTGCAGACAACGTGGCACAATTCCAGCTCCTGCAGAAGACAAGGAACGCTTTCGCAGAAGGCAACGAGCGGACTAAGTACACAAGTCCTGCTCTCGTCACAGCATCGCTAAAGCTCGCCCGCAATTTCAAGCGGAGAGAGCACCTCAGCTCAGACGACTACGCCACAAACTCCTCACAGCTCTACAAGTTCATACACTCCACGATACATACTCTCTTCACCCGCGTCACAACACCAGGCGTCCCCGACTTGGTCTTGCGACTCTTCGTCGCCGCCGGCCAAGTCGCCTCGCAATGCGACAACGAGGATGTGTCGTACGAGTACTTTGCACAAGCCTTCACGACATACGAGGAGAGCATCTCGGACTCACGGAGTCAGTTCCAGGCTATATGTATTATTGCTGGTGCGCTAAGCCAGACAAGCGAGAAGTTCGGACGGGAGAATTACGACACGTTGATCACGAAAGCGGCGCTGCATGGTAGTAAGCTGCTGAAGAAGCCAGATCAGTGTCGTGCTGTGTACCTAGCTAGTCATCTCTGGTGGGGCGTTGAGAAGGGGGAGCGACAGGAAGGACAGAAAGAGGTAAGTCAACCCTTCCCTCAAAGCTGCAAAATCCGGCGCAATTCTGACAATCTTCCAGCCCTACCGCGACCCCAAACGCGTCCTTGAATGTCTCCAGCGCGCCCTCCGCGTCGCAGACGCCTGCATGGACACTGCCGTCAGCGTTGAACTCTTTGTGGAAATTTTAAACCGATACGTCTACTACTTTGACCAGGAGAACGACGCCGTGACGACGAAGTATCTGAATGGGCTTGTGGAGTTAATTCAGAGTAATCTGAGCACGGCGGAGAATGTGGCTGGGTTGGAGGGCCCAAGGAAGCATTTTGAGCGGACGGTGGGTTATATTGAGGGGAGGGAGTATGAGGGGGTCGTCATACCGGGGAAGGGGTAGGAGATGCAGGGGAGGGGGGTGTATAGATGTATGAAAGGTTTGTGGGAATAATATGGAAGTGCCTTCATGGTATGGCAATACGAGCCTGGTCTCTGCATCGGTCTACCCTACAATAGGCAGTAGCCTGAAAGGTGACTCTGGGTCGCTCCTTCCCCATCACCACTCACTTGTTCGCCCTTCCAGTGCGCCCCGATGCCAACATTAATCATCTACCGATGTAGGGAACACTTCCTCCCACTCGAATACGCCATCGACAAGTGAACAATGGCATCACTAAAGACCACGCCCCCGGTGGTGTCTGGGTGCTATGGTCGCCGCTCAGACTTGGCCGCATCGTTGTATGGAGTACGTGCTCAAGCGCCTCCACTATCGGCAACTTTGAAGAGCTGACATGGTCGACAGCACTACGAGCGTGTCCAGGAAGTGGCAGACCAATCGATCAGCAACAGACTGCTCGTGGACTCAGAATATTATCGCCGACGTTCTGACTTGAATGCGGCACTGTATGGGGTAATCCTGAGACAAGGTGCCTCCGTCGACATCATCAGTTGACCTTGCGTGCAGTATGAGGAAGTACATCGGGAAGTGCTGAGTGCAACTGCCAGTACATCCACGGAGGTTTCAAGCATCTCGGCCACCGAACGCTTATTACACTACCAGTCAAGCGCTGGAGCGGTGTTCGCGGTATGCGAGTTGCTGGAATTCATCCTCGTGAACATGGAATTACTGAATATACTTCGTCTTCGACGTGTTGACAAGTTCTGGAACAATCTCATCAACAACAGTAAGGCGCTGGCGCGGACGATGTATATGGTTCTCGGAAGTCTACCTGTCGAGCACTACAATGACCGTCAGCTCCACAACCCACAGTACAATCATCTCATACTGAAGCGCATAATGGCGGAAAAGCCGTATCCTAAGCATGGCTACATGATTTACTTCGATGTATGTCGTGCGCACCCACTCATTACCTCTAAGAAGGTGCGCGAGGTCGGCAATCCAGAAGGCTTGTCAAGATTCAAGTTTGTCACCGAGATCACCGCGCGACTATTCGAGGCAAAGCCTGGAACGACCCTCGCGAGGACTCTCATCACGCAGTCACCAGCGACGCAAGCAAATTTCGTGTGGCAGATAAATTGCAGCTGTCACAAACACCGCCACCGCAAGTCAAAGAGTCCCTTTGCCGACTCTACGCTCACCCGGACGGGAGGCATCACTGTCGGAGATGTCTACAAGGAGTTTCTTATGGCGTCCAGATCGGATCTTCTTCGCACGCAAGTCAAAGATCCATCGTGTTTGAAGTTCGCCTTTCTTGCATACGCGCCGAAGAAGTGAGGCACCCGACGCCGCGGTTGGGGCTGTGGGTCGTGATGTCGATTGCGCTGAAGCGTCCGCGTGAAGGAAAGCTCGACCGCTGAGACGGAGGACCCGTATCGGAGCAAAAGACAGGAGTGGCAAGCTGATGTTTGAGGGGTGCGCATTGTGTCTCGCATGGTAAGGTCATAATTGCGTTAGAAGCTTTGTCTGGATCATGGGGATGTTGAACGTCGGGATGTCGGGGCTGGGCGCTATGTATGATCCTCCAGGTGATCCCAGACTCTTCGCCCGATACTTCAGTATTGCGCACCTGTCCGTTACGCATCATGAAACAATTCAAAAATCGTAGCACGTGCAGTCAGCGGAATGAAGTCGAGATGGCTGGTCTCCTCCCAAAACAGCCTAGCGCAACGCCAAGACTGCGTCGCGCCTTCCTCCAACCACCTCGACTTCATGCTTTCATCTCCATACCCTAGCAACGCCCTGCCACCCAAGTCGCACGCATACAGCCACTGCAGTATCCAGCTAAGTATCTTCCCGATATCTCGTCTCGGGTCTCTGCATCTTCACATCCTAGTCTACAAACACATCAGTATTTTTACCAAGCAGTATCCTTCGCTCCACAGTGCACAGAGCAGATTTAGAAATTTACACCGGCAGAGCAAACGAATCTGATACAAGAAGTCGCATCGTCGCATTCGTTCCGTGTGTGGGCGAAAGGCGCAATGCGCTTCTCCATTCGCTCTACGGTGGTCACTTCTTTGTCGCTGGTCGCCGTCGCAAGTGCACTCCCAGCAAGCTATTCGGTCGTCGACGTCGACGGTGGCTCTGCAACAGATGCGGCTTCGTCGCAACCCACGACCATCTTTCAAACGGTGACTGCACCTACGCCACCTCAATCGACTAAGGAGACGACCGTGTTGGTGACGATAGTGGAGGCACCAACCGTGGCAACGTCCACATCGTCCTCGAGCCCAACAAGATCGACCACGTCAACTACCTCTACATCGGCACCTGCGACTTCGTCAACCACGTCGACTCGATCGACTACAAGCATCCCAACAACTTCAAGCGCGGCCATTATCTCGACATCGATTACCGCATCATCGACATCAACGAGCTCTACATCGACGCCGCTCGTGCCGACTACACTTATCGCGACTGATGTGCTGATCTCAACGATCACGGCCGCATCTGTCACCACCGCCATTGAGCCTACTACGACCACCACCACTGCTTTTTCGACCACGATCACTACGGTCATCAACGATACCACGATCACCATCGTGTCTACATTGACGGCCACTCCGTCGCAAAGCTCGACAGCCTACTATGATGATGGCATGTGGCACACTTACTACCCAATCAAGAGTTTCGAGACTGCTATAGCTACCACTACACAGCTTGTACGCCGTGAGCCCGCTGCTGAGACTGCAGCGCCTGCACCGTACGAGGTGGTAAGCTGGGAGGAGACTTGAGCGTCAAGTCGCGTAGTGGAATGTGCCTGACTACGACTATGAGACGATTATGACGACTGAACGCTCGACTGAGAATACGCGCGGGTTGTGTAGCGTTTTGCAGCGAGTGCGCTTGATGTATGGGAAATGACGGGAAACGAGCACTATGCTTCTAATGGCCGCTCTGCTAGTGCAGCATAAGAGCAGGATGTATTACGGAATGGATTACTTAACGTGGGACTGTGACTATGTACAGTGTATGCAACAACAAATTAAAACTACTGTGTTCTGTCATCCCTTGTGATCTCGTTGTGTCAATATCGTTACATATATTCAAAGGGTGCAGTAGATCCTCGCACGTGACACTCGACGTACTTCCCCCGTCGGTCCTCCACTTTCACGCGCCAGCTTCGCGACTTCACATCCACCTCTTGGTGCGATACACTAGCAAACAACCCCGCATGCTGCCACCATGCCGCCCTTTCGCGATGACCAGATCTTTGTGCGCCACATGCCAATCTGCAATATATATGACACCGCAAGCTGCTAACATCATGTTCAACAGATCATCGCTCCCGGGTCGCAAACCACCCTCGCGCAACTCGGGCTGCCAGAATCCTTCACACCCGCCCGCTATCGCCTACGATCGCGCATGTTCGCAGCGCAAAAGGCAGGCCAATTCGAGCCCGTGAAAGTCCGGCGAAAAGAGAAACCCTCCGGCAGCCATGCCGAGCCCACACCAGCCGAAGAGGAGGAGGAAGAGTGGGAAGAAGACCGCCTCAGCGAGGAAGGCGCCGTCTGGCCCATCCAACATGGCCGCATCGTGAACTGGCTGGGCTTTTACGCCCTCATGGAGCACGTCTATAACACCGTCAACCCGCCCTTCCATACTCCCATCCTGCTTATCAGCGAACCCGTCTGGACGCCCAAGGAACTGGAGAAGGTCACGCAATTTTTCTTTGAGAAGTTCAAGGTGCCTGCCTTCAGCATCATGGATGCGGCCATGGCTGCTAGCTATGCTTATGGCGCGCCAACGGCGACGGTCGTGGACGTTGGGTATGGTAAGGCGGACGTGACGTGCGTTGCGGACTTTGTGCTGCATGATGTGGGACGGGGATTGGCGGTGCCGGATTGTGGAGGAGAGGCGATGACGGGAAGGTTGGTGGAGCTGTTGAATGGGAGAAAGGGCTTCAACAGGGAGGTGTGCGAGCAATTGAAGAAGAGTAGTGTTTGTGAGGTGTTGGCGCACGAGGATGAGTTGTCTACGACGGCTGGAGCACAGGATGATGGTGCGGGCAACCCGGCGGCTGCAGCATCGACTGGGATGGACGGATCGTCGAATGAGCACAGGCACAGTGTCACTGCGACAGGTACGATACCGCGAGGTCCTGGATTGGGCACAGAGGTGGGCGAGGAGAAGAAGCTCGAGGATGAGGAGGGCGTATTGGACATCGCAAGCATCGTCACAAGCGGCAACATGCAGGAGTATCTGGCGCAGAAGGAGAAGGAAAAGGCGGAGAAGGCCGCAGCCAGGCAGAACAAGAAGGGAAGTGATGCACAACAACAGACTGCAGCAAGACCAGTGCGGCTGCCGAATGCCAAGCGACCGCGAAATACATTTGTGTACGAAGACCACGCCTTGCGAGACGCGATGAAGACAGCAGGCATGAACACGCAGGAGCTAGCCGACATGTCTTGTGCGCTAGACGATACTCAGAACAAGCGCCAGAAGACGCCCGAGCCGACATCTGCTGTCTCAGACAAGGCTGCCGACGCCTCTTTCGCCGAGCACGATGCTGTTAAAGAGCGCTCCGGCTCTTCAACCTTCCGCCGTGAAATCGAGGTCGGTCTCGAGCGCTTCCAAGCAGCATCAGGTGGAACTTTGGATCGCCTCGCAGACGCCATATTCCGCACGGTGCAGTCTTGCAGCGATGTGTCAAAGCGCAGCGAGTTATGGGACAATATGATCATCGTCGGCAATGGCGCCAAAGTACGTGGCTTCAAGGAAGCACTCCTCGTGCGGCTCAGTGAGAAGTACCTCATCTCGCCTTCGTCAGCGACGATCTTCACTTCAGAGCTACCATCGAACCTCTCAACGCCCATGGCGACCGGAGCAAATACCCCGCTCCCTCAAATGCCCGGTCAACATCACTCATCTGGCGTCAACCCTCTCCTGCTCGCCGCCACCACCGCACAACATCATCCTCACCTCAACCCGTCGTCCTCCGGTCTCGGCCAACAGCTAAACGCTCACACGCACTCTGGACACGGTCAGACGCCTACTAGTATCAAGCTCGCGAAGATACCTGACTACTTCCCGGAGTGGAAAGAGGTCGGGTACGATGAAGCGACGTTCCTGGGTGCGCAAGTCGCAGCGAAGGTATTGTTCATTGTTGATGGTGGGGCGAGTAATGGGTACATGACGAGGACGAACTATAATGAGCAAGGGCCAAGTGGGATACACGAAGTCGCTTTGTAGAAACTGGGAAACCTCGACTCGCTAGGCCGCATGGGAGCCGCAATGGAGCGCTGGACGACAGCGCATAGACGGAACGAAGTAACCGCGCATTGCTATGTAGAAGAGGCCGAATGACAGGCAAAATTTCTGGAGGCTAAGTGTGCATTCCGTTCACTTTACACGTCAAAGCTCTCACGAGGTGAATACAGGCGTTCACTTCCCTCACTCTTCCAAAGTCTTACTTGTATGTCTCATCGCAAGATCACTTAGCTGCTGACCCAGACATGAATCAGGTCTCTCTTCGGTCAATGGCCGCAATGGAGATAGTAAAGGCGTCACTTGCAGTGGCAGGGTCACACGAGGCCTGCGACGCAGCTCTGAATATCGTCGAGCTATTGGAGATGATTTTGCTGGAACTCTCACTCAACAATACATACGTGGTCCAGCGCGTGTCGAAGCTTTGGCAGACCGTCATCGCTACATCGCCAGGCATTCAGCGGAAGCTGTACCTTCGCCCAAAGCACCTGCCAATACGACTGGTGCACTACAGAGAGGAGCCATTCGGCCTGCTCACGCGCATGACGAGGGTCTCACATGGCGTTTGGACACAGCGCACCGACACCGCATTGACCTTGGTCACCCTGAACCCCATATTACAAACGGCTTCGGAACCGAACTTCAGCATCAACCGCCCACTCTCCATCGGGGACACCTCACTGTACAGCGCCACCGTCCAGCTCGCCGCGTATCTCCCTGTGCTCAGATCGGGCCTGTGGGCCGACACACTTGTCACCGATCCGCCATGCATTGCGTTCAGAGTTTGGCGTTTGACGGAGTCACCCACGAAGGACGACTACGATCAGGCGGGCAATATGCTAGGGAGGTGGATTATACGGGAGCAGGGCGTAAGGATCGGTGATGTGCTGGAGGTGGTCGGTTCGGAGCTGCCAGGGTGGAACTTGGAGGGTATCAGGACTGGGATTGGTGCGATGGATCCGTTGATCGATCTGGCCGGGGTGGTGGTTTAGGGGGAGGTGAGTGAGATTTTACCGCAGTAGCGCTGCTTGCGTTGAGGTATGAGATGAGCTATTGCTGGGTATGATCTCTCCTAATCTGCACTTCTCCTTCCCTCACTGAACAACGCTACCTTGATGCTACGATGGTCTACCTACTAAAGCTGACGCTGCACCACCAACGGGGCGAACAACGAAGACTTGGGGTGTAGCTGACTGTAAGTCTCTTAAAATACCAGCCAACGTAGGCAAACAGCCTCCGAGCGAAAGCTTCACGGCGATGTCGTGTTTGCTCCAAGCAAGCTTGCGCGATCGCGCCATTCTCCAGAGGCAGCAAGATGACTTGCATAAACACTCTCACGACACTCAAGCTCGACTGGTACTTTGCCTTCCTCGATCAGCTTATGATAGAGTCCTCGAGATCTCTGCAGCATGGCACGAATTGCAACAGGGGAGTGGACTAAGACGAAGGATGCTCTGGTCGTTGTCGTCTCTGCCTTCGCACTATTCTGGCTTACAGGCTCCTACGTTGATAACGCTCTGTACGATCTTCAGCAAGCATGGACAACCCCAAACAAGCCGTACAAACCCGAGTCTCATGGTTTCCGCCCTCTAGACGCGGGTCTCGAAGTCACTTCCATCTCAGCACCCGAGCCGATTCGTGAGGGCAACTATACCAGCATTGCGCTGTCTCAGACCCGCAGTCTCTTCCGCCGAGTTAACGATCCTGGAGCTGACACTCTAGCGAACCGTGACGCTTTCCAGAAAGCCATTACCAAGGGCCAGTCCCTTCTCTGCAGACTCGCAGATGCATCTGGCCCAAGTACGAGTCCGTACACTGCACTCGACAATCTCAAGGACTGGGGCTACGACAATGTCGATGTGACGGTGCAAGCAACCAACACTTACGCCAATACATGGCTAGCATTCTTCCAGAAACATAACTTCAACACTCGCAATCAGCCTGGGCAGAACCACCTGGGCGCTTTTCAACCTACGGGCTACAACCTCGAGACTTCGTACAAGCATGCGAGGAACACAACGCATCAGGGTGTCACTCATCATGCCACTGGCGCGGAATTCAAAAACACCATAAATGTCCACGATGGGGTGATCATTGCCCATCATGTAAGTTGAACTGCTTAACTTGGCAGGACCGCATGCTGAGGCTGCTCAGAACTTTGGCCCGGACTTCACGTCCAAGAATGTGGCTGGACAGAAGGTGGGATTTCCACCAGGCTCTCCCATAGTAAAGCTCAAGAGGTAAGCCAGATGCTTGATGCTCTTGGCCGATCGAGACGTAGCAACTGACGAAGGCGTTACGCAGCTGGAGCGATGCTGTCTTTCTGATTTGGTAAGTCAACTCAGACGCTCACGCTGACCGTAAAGACGCCCCCTGAAGCGGAAGTCCTGACCTTGCCAGGCAATCACAGACCACTGTCGATACTAGGAAGAATCTCAAGTTTGTACTGCGTGACCACATCGTCAACCCAGACACAACCACGATCATAGCACAGGCCTTAAAGAGCGCCGGCTATGCTCATACAATCCCTCCGGTATGGCCAAGTGTGACATTCACCCCTTCGGACGATGAGGGCAAGCAGGCAGCATGGGAAGCCTTGATAGCGTTAGTACCATAAGGTGGCGAGGCCTGGACAGCTCTGTCGGATACTGACAAGCGATAGGGCGCCGAATGTGCAAGGGTTAGCATGGCTACTCATACAGCACTTCGAGGCGATGGGCAAGAAGACGATCAAGTCTATCACAGTCTCAGACCAAGCGAACGCTGCGAACCACAAAGACACGGGGACCTTCTCTGCGAACATGGTGATTGAGCTGGGCGAGCGAGACGCACCTCCCACGAAACCTCCGCGTCTTGCACGGCGGGCCTTCGGCGACGATCCCGCAAAAGACCTGAAGACTTATCAAGACTACACAGCCAAGGGCCAGCGCCTGCTGTGCAACTTTGACGACCCAGAAGGCGGTCTGCAGACCACCTGGACGGATCCAGCTGCCATCGAATCCTGGGGCTGGACCAAGTCACCCAGCTTCGTGCGTAGCGGCATCAGCGCTCGAGCTGAGAAGTTCCAGGATTTCTTCAAGAAGCATGGCTTTAATATGCAGAACTCGCCGCAGGGCAACAATCTAGAGGTCCAGTATAAGCACGACAGGACCACTACGCACGATAATGTTCAGTATCCGGCGACTGGAGGCGAGTTCACTGACACCTATAACGTCAAAGACGGTGTTTTGATCGCGAGTGTCGTACGCTGCTATGCCCTCCGATGAAATTCATGGCGGTGCTGACGGATAGCAGAATTTCGGTCCACTCCAAGCGAGCAAAGGCTGGCGTGGGCAGAACGCGAGATTTCCTCCGGGTGGTGCTGTTACTGAGTTCAAGAAGTGAGCATACAGTATTGTATCGAGCTGATCGACGCTGATTTAAAACTTCGCAGCTGGAGCGATGGGATGTACTTGACCTGGTAAGTCGTTTGGCAGATCTTGCTGTGGTGGTGAGGGAGGCCTCTCAAACCCTCCGCGTCTTCTATTGTCCCAGATGCCATACGCGGCAATGCCTGCTTCCGCATATTCAGGCCGAGCGGCTGCAGCCAATTGACTGGTGGCCGCATCGCGGTTGCGAGTCAACGAGGAGGCTGCTGTAGCAGAGCGTCCGTTCACTTCGACAAGCTGACACTCGCATCATCAGGAAGTCTATGACGAATGATCAAAATAGAAGCAATCTCAAGTTTGTCATTCGCCAGACTGTTGTCAATGAAGACACCCTTTCGATCATAGCGAGCGCCATGAAGCGTACCGGCCACTCTGACCACGTTCCGCCGGCGTACCCTGGTACTACCTTCACACGCTCCACCACGGACGCAAAGATGCAAACAGCCTTCGAAGCGCTGGTCGGGTAAGACCAAGCCATGGCTGAGGCTGAGCTTTGTATCATTGAGTTCGCACTGACAGATGCTGCAGGACACCCAATGTTAGTGGGATCGTCTGGCTGCTTGTCCAACATTGGGAAGCCATGGGCAAGAAGACGATCAAGTCCATCACAGTCATGGACGCTACGAACCCCATGATGGCCCATCTTGATACGTTCCAGGCACACATCATTGTCGAGCTGGCACCGGCTTCGGAAGTGGGCCCGAGGAAACGGCGGAGGTGGATGTTGTGATGTGAACTCAGATACGGCAAGTTGGTTTGGGTCAGAGTCGCACTTCCCCCATCATTCCTGAATCCGCTGCAATGACAACTAGAATATCTTGGGCAAGGACTGTAATATGTATGCATTCATATGGTCCCCCGTACATATACTCACTCAGAAATTTTCATCACTCTCGCCGATCCTGAGTGTTGGTCGCTCCTTCCTTCACTTGACTTTTCCCCTTTGCCAAGGCTTTTCACTCATGGGTAGTCCGCGCTGCTCCACATTGATTCCACGACCCGACCTTGACGTCGACCGAACCTCTTCATCATGGCCCACGGGGGTAAGGACAGGGCTGTCAGTCACGGCAAGAGAGTGAATAGCATCCCCTCAGCGACACCGATGGCCATGAGTGGATGCGAATCTTCTCCGCAGGGCAAACGCAGCTCGACGAAGGCTCCACCAATGCGCCAACGTGTCACTCGATCGATGACTGTTCTCGCCACAGTGATGGCGGTATTCGACACTGTAGAGCTCTTAGAGCGCATAATACTTGAACTCGAACCCAAGCAGACATTCGTCGCCCAGCGAGTCTGCTCGCAATTTCGCGACATCTTGGCCACTTCACCGGCGCTTCGTGAGCGTTGTTGGCTCCGACTCCCGAAGACATCACTTCGCGACAAGGGAGTGCGCTGGATTTCTGCACAACCTCCCCGCCGTTGGGTCAAGGCTACGCCCGAACAGATAAATCGAGAAGCGGCATTCGTTCCAGTGCGACTCAGTCCTTTCATGAAGGCAGAGGCTTTCCAGGACAAGGCATGGACGCACTCATTCAGGGGATGAGCGAATTCTGGATCCTCAGGAATTGTCCCTCTGCTCGGCGCCCACATAGTCTACCCTGACGTGCATGTGGACGATATGTCCATCCACGGTGTGAAGCAATCAATCCTCAACACTTATATCTGTAGCCCACCCACGGACACCGTCGATATAGAGGTTGTCGCTGTCCTCAAAGGCGATACCGTGATCGAATTGCGGCTGAGGGAATGTTTGAGAGCCAAAGGAGACTTGACAATGGGCGAGATGATGGAGGGCCTGATCCATGCGCATGGGTGGTCAAGTTCCGGGTTGAACAACGGGCGAACCATGCTCGATGTGACACTGGGTCAGCTATGGGAGCGTGTAGCACCGGCTGCTGGATGCGGAATAAAGTTCGACTCGTTGGAGTTCAGTCTTCGACGGACTGTAGTCCCCACAGCGGAGGAGTGGGCAACGGTGAGGCAACAGCGGTAGCGATATTCAGGACCTGCGCCTTTGCGTCTCCATTGCAGACTGCTCATATTGGAGTTTCGGTCAGTATGCAGGGTCCCGATGCGCCCTCGTACCTTCCTGGTATAACGTCGATCACACAGCCAACCGCGCGTTTGTACTCTCAAAAACAAATCAGTCAATTTCCCATTCTCGTCCTCTGTACCCTCGACACTGCAGCAAGATGGTCAGTCGTAGGTTCACCACACAGTCCGTCGATGCACGAGTCCAGGTGAGTGACAGATGCCTGTGTCTGAGGAAGTCTTTTCATAGAAGCTCACTTTCCCTTCACAGAACAAGAACAAATATGGTACAACTCTTCCAGGAGTGGTGGCTCCAATCCGTGCAGTGACCGCCGTTCTCAAGACCGCGGAGATCCTCGAGCGCATCTTGTTGCAGCTGGAGCCAAGACAGATCTTCACCCTCCAACGGGTCTGTCAGAGGTTTCAGTCCCAGCTTGCAGCTTCACCAAAGCTTCGCGAGCGGTGCTGGTTACAACCCCCGAAGCAGGCAGCGAGTACGGCTCTCGGGCACTGGAACTCGACAAGGATCCTTTATGCTGGGTTGACAACGAAGTAGATGCAAAAAAGAACGCCTCGCCCGAGTCCAGCATATTGAACATCCAGCTCTGCAATCCACCATGCGATACGTGGGTGATCAGGACACTGTTCGTCACATTCCCAAGCGCCCACAATGTGTATGCCGAACTTGTGAAGCCAGTCAAGCTCACTGGATGCTCGACGATGGGCGAGATTCTCGGAAAGGTGTTCGATGCGAAGGCCTGGGCTGGTCTTGGGTCCGGCTTCGAAGAGATCGTGGAGGGAGATGCAGGGAAGACGCCACCAGAGGATGCAACGCTTGAGCAGGTACAGCGTGCTGTCGGCTTCAGAACCAAATCGAGAGTCAACCTCGAGAGTCTTGATCTCCATCCTGCAGGGACTGTGATCACGAACGAAGAAGAGCGAAGGGAAGTTGTGTGAACTTCCAATGCGGTACGAGAACAGTGCGGTAGCCTAGAGTTGATGCCTCTACGAGTCGCTTGCGATGCAGGCACCTATTGGTTAGTCAGAACGATGATGCAGCCGGTCGAACGAGATGGTTCAGCCGTTATAACAGAGGTTAGCTGGATTCTGGGCACTTGAATCGAGAAAAATGCAGACTTACCCGCTGCATATTTCCGGTCCGTAGAAGTCAGAAATGCTTCCTCCACAGAGGATAGCTGAAGCGCGCTGCAGTCATTAGTCGCTCTGACAACATCGAGAACCGACAATACAACTGAAGTCCATTGTGACCGAGAGTTGTATCGATACAGTGACAGCCACAGTTTCTCATACCGCCTGTCGCTACTCGTAGAACTGGCGCTTCCTTGCTCTTTCTATAGACGCCAGACTCCCGGCATACTATCTCAAAAAACTCATACAATCATCTGCGCCACGCCCTGCCCACCCAACGTCTTACTGCTCTGAAATGCCTGTCCCTTGAACCCCGCCAACGCATAGCACACCGCCGCGATCAACAGAAACACCGCTGCAGCGATCAAACTCGTCGCATATCGGATCAGACTAAGCCATTGGATCAAGCTCATCACCCCGTAGATTGCAGCGCGCATGTAGTTCGTCTCGAAGCGGCGGATAAAGGCATCGAAGCCACCGGAGGTAGGGCAGATGCGGAGGAGGAGGGGGATTTCGATGAAGATGAGGACGAGACCGGAGATGCTAGGTTTGGAATTAGTAGGTGGACGGGAGGGTTGGGAGGAGGGAAGATAGGTACAAGAGGAAGACACTCCAGAGGATTATGATGTCGAAGTGGAAGATATTTGAGATGCCTAGCGCGAAGCAGAGGATTATGCAGAGGATCCCGATCCTATCGGAGCTCTGTTAGTTGTTGCTGACCTCAATGCCCGTGCTCTGGGTGAGGGGAAGGCTTTCGTACCACTGGCCGTATATACTGAAGTTACGCGACTTGAGCTCGTCGGCGATCGTCATTCTGAAGATGTGTGCAGTGTGTACGGGATGAAGCTTGCGCTCTGGCGATGTTTCTGCAGTGGAGGGGAGGTCGAGCTCGTCGGAGGTGCTGCTATTGTTTGGCCAATCGAAGCTTTCTCTTTGTTGCGCAGCAACTTCGCACTTCAGCGCGTAGGACGAGGTTCAGTACTAGATCGCGGGACGTGTAGGTGGTAGAGGTGAGACTGTGTCTTGACATGCGACTATTTACTATGCGACTGCCTTACGCGACACGTCAACTGCGGTCGGAACGTTGACGAAACC
>JAVRRP010000076.1:0-33489 GCA_036872775.1 Oleoguttula sp. CCFEE 5521
AAATAATAAAGACTAGCGTCGTGAAATCGGAGCTTCGAGCTCTACTTAGAGGTAGATAAGATTATTACGAATACGCGTAAGAATGCTAACAAATAGGTCTTAAAGTAAGTAAAGTCGAGATATCGCAAAATCACGAATTCGCGATTTTCGGGATCTTCCGTTTTAGCCGGTTGCTAGATCTAGAGCTCCGTCCACGGGATGAGCCGCCGGTAGACGTTATGGCGATAGATCCATGGAACGAAGCAGGCAACCGAACGGTAAGTGCAACTTATAGACAACTTTTATGGCAAGCTGCACCATCCGTCTAGGACATACTCGTCAAAAGTTAAGCATCCAATGTCGCCAAGGGACATCTATACACCGCTGCGAGAAGATCTCCAAGAGATACGCCTCTTGTATGTCCAGCCCGGACGGCGCGATGAGCTACTCAAGTGCACCATGCATACGGTCAGGCTGGACGACTCACCAGCTTTTGAGACGGTTTCCTATGTCTGGGGCGATGCAAGCGTTCGCGGTGCGCTACTGCTGCAAGATGTTACCGTCAATGTTCCTGCGAGCTCGGTGGCGGCGCTTCGCAGAATCCGTCTCGAGGATACTGTTCGTGTGGTCTGGATTGACGCTGTATGTATTGACCAAATGAGCATCGATGAGCGTACACAGCAAGTTGGTCTGATGCGATTCGTCTACGGAGCCGCATTTGGCAATCTCATCTTTCTAGGGGAGAGCGAGACGGCAGTATCGGCCTCGCATACTGTTACCTTGCTATATCGAGAGGTTTTAGATGATACTGACAATCTGAAAGACCTTTACGACACGTTGTGGCATGAAGGGGGCGGCTGGAAATACTCGAGCTCTGGTTTCCGGTCCAATATAGATGTGCATGCGCTCGAGATGCTGCTCTCTGTCCCTTGGTTTACGTAAGTTTGTGATTCCCATATACCTCCAGACAATAGAGTCTAATTCGGTCAAGTCGCCTTTGGGTCATGCAAGAAGTTACTGCAGCTAGATTGAACACGTGCCTTTACGGTGCTGTCAAAATCGACCTTTCGATGCTGCTTACAGTAACCTTGTGGGTCGAACACAAGTTCATGCACATACCTAGCTCTCTCTATCGCTCAGCTGGTGGTACAATCGGCCACGAGGTATGGGAATTTGTCGATAAAGCCCAGGGCGGCAGGGCGCAAGGAGCAAGTGTAGGCGAAGCTCTCAGATTTGCGAGAAGCCTGGAAGCCACGCAAGCTGCAGACAAAGTCTTCGGTGCTCTTGGGCTTATGGAATGCATAAGCGGTGCCACATCAGCTGGAATCCCGGCGCTATTGAGGCCTGATTATCGCAAAGACTATCCCGAGGTGTATCGCGATGCTGCGCGATATGCCCTCAATGAGAATGACGATTCATTGGACGAAATATTGGGACTCGTCAGCCACCGGTCGCAAGAAGAGCTCGAAGACCTAAGTAGATTATCCTGGGTTCCACGCTGGGAGCGGCCATTCGACGGGAGCCGAGACTCCACGTCGATCCTTGAGCGTCGCGAAGATTTCTCAGCATGTGGTCACGCTCGCTTCCCCGGCGACCCCGGTACGGGAGCCGACCCGAGCGTGCTTCACCTTGTGGGCAGAGAAGTTGCTACTGTGGAGGAAGTGTCGCCAGTGTTCGATTTCGAAATACCAGACGGGAACAACATTCAAGAATGGCAGGCGATAGTCTGCGAGATCAGTAAGAAATGCAGATATGGCGAGCCTGCTGATCTCGACAAGATCCTCTTTAGTGTTTTGACAGCCCGTCAGAGAACCGAAGACGATGTGGCGTTTAGATCCGGGACTGCCGCCCTCCGGCAACGATGGAGGTCTCTTGCAGATCAAGAAGACGGGGTCGTAGCATCGACTTTCGAAGAGCAGGAGCCGATTAGTTGGGCGCTCGCAATCGGTGCAGACCAAGTATGTGACAATCGCCGTGTTTTGCGAACATCCGACGGACGATTGGGCATTGGACCTAGGGTCACGAAGAAAGGTGACATGATTACGGTCCTGCTTGGATGTGCAGCACCGTATGTAATGCGGAAGCATGACAATAATCAGTATCGCCTTGTCGGGGATTGTTATCTCTACGGCGTGATGCACGGTCAATTGACAGGGGGAACTGAACAGCCCGAATATGAGCATCGTTCATTTGCTGTGCGATAAGATGTATAAACGAATGACCAGCCGCGATGGATCTCGACCTTCTGGCGCATCGTATGACTCCTTCGAAGTCTCGTGCCTGTATGTGACAGCTAGCCCCAACACAGCTGATGCTCACATTATCGCTTATTCTGGAACATGTTGGAGCCCTCCTCAGCGTATAGTCAGCATACTCTAAGCCTTTCAGCTTGTTCTCGGTACGTAACATATATTCACGTCATACTACGGAAGGGTCTAGTCGCGTAGGATATATGTCTCCGCCCTTAGCACGCCTACCCTCTTGAGAAATGCTAGCGCCTAACTTAGTAGTAGTAGGGTAGCTATGAGGTATAATCGTTGGGTACGTGTCGATGAATGATACCTTTACAGAACGTCACCTACTCACTGAACTGCTCACACACCTGGAACTCACCGCCGCCTCAGAACTTATATAATGGAACCCCACTAGAACCCCTCCGTCGAGCAACAAGCGATTGCGCGCGTCCATAGGATTGGCTAAACGAGACCGGTGACGACGATATATTATGTTATTCGCAATACTCTCATAGACGCATGGTGTACCCTGCCCGTTGATCCGCAATGTCTGCCGCTGACTCAGAAACCATAGCGTATTCTCAAAGTGCATCGGGAGAAGAAGGAATTTCTCGTATCTTGCTCGCGGATGCAAATTCGGTGAGGAGTGCGGATCGTTTAGAGGTATCTGAAGTTACTGTTCGGCTATTGAGACGATTGCTTTGCTCACGAGAGGTTTCAAGGTTTTACACTCGCTACCCTAAAATGGGTAGAAGTGGGCACCTCACTCCAAGCGAAGCGCTAGCTGAGTGGCTCGAGGTGGTCGATCATAGTTTTATGGGCTCGAGCAGTACGAACCGGTGGGAGTGACGCGCCCGTTTGTTTTGCGTATGCGAACACGTCGATCGCGATGCTACGGAGGCGTGAGATCTTGAGTCGAATCGACAAGCAGCAAGGTGTGGGTAGCACAGTAGCCCGCCAAGTGCAGCGGAGCGACATGCAGAGCGTAGTGTGAAATCAATTCCTGAAAACCATTGAGTGGAATGCACGGGGTACGTGAAGTTGTCGACAGAGAGCAATCCGCGGTGGAGAGTGGACATTCCAAAGTACATCGAACACCTCGAGGATCACAATCGATAATATAAGCTTTGGTGGCGGAGCGAAGCCCGAAAAGGATGCGCATGCATTGATAAAGATGTACGAAGACAAGCTGCCTGGATGAGATGCGACGAAGTAAGCACGCTGAGCCAGGCCTTCGTCGTTCGCGGGCTGCATTCCGACGGCTCTGCTTGATCACTACGGAAGAAGCTCTGAGGATTATAGCAGCAGCTCAACGATCTTTCACGACTAGTATCGAGTCCTGAATAACTTAGAATCCTTCCAAAGCCTGAAGGGCGAGAGCTTGATTTAGCCGCTAGTAGCGCACTGCATCACTTATGAATCAGGTCCGAGTTACTGTGTCGAGGACTTTAAAGAGCAGTATCCGGCTGTTCCCAGTATATTCATAATGCCTCCACTTCAGAATCAATCTCGATTCATGTGTACGGCGCGGCGTATATGATATGCAGCTCTGGAGCCACGAGCAGCCAAAGAGCAAATCATACTCAAGGACCTCGACCCAGCAAGAATGGCCTTTGCGCTTGGAGTGCGGACCGAATGGGCTGGCCGACGTCCCCCAGACCTCAATCAAACACAAGGTAAGCCAAGCCAAGATTATCAACGTCTGAGTATGCCACCCAGGGCTGAAGTCACCTGAGATATAAGAGGCGCACAACTTGTCACGGTCGTACGAGCCGGTGTTATGGTGATCGTGCTTGGTGGGAGCGACACCGTCTGGGTCGAAGTCGAAGTGACTGTGACGGCTGGCAATACCGAAGTGGAAGTGACTGTGGTGCGGGATGTGACTGCTGGCAATGTCGAGGTCGCTGTCTGAGTTGAAGTCAGAGTCACAGCGGGTAGTTGGACCGTCGAGGCTGGCAATTGTACCGCTGGTAAAGTCAATGTCGAGGTCGTTGTCTGGGTTGTAGTTACAGCAGGTAGTTGGACCGTGGAGGCGGGAAGTTGAACAGCCGGTAAGGTCAATGTCGAGGTCGATGTCTGAGTTGAAGTCACTGCGGGCAGTTGGACTGTGGAGGCGGGCAGTTGGACAGCGGGCAGAGTCAGTGTCGATGTCAATGTCGAGATCGATATCTGCGTCAGAGTAACAGCGGGCAGTTGGACTGTCGAGGCAGGCAGTTGGATCGTAGAGGCAGGCAGTTGGACAGCCGGTAAAGTCAGTGTCGAAGTCGATATCTGCGTCAATGTCGAGACTGACACCTGCGTGAGCGTGACAGCAGGCAGTTGGACTGTGGAGGCCGGCAATGTGATTGCAGGCAATTGAACCGCAGGGAGAGTCAGCGTCGAGGTCGACGTCTGCGTAAGCGTCACCGCAGGCAACTGGACCGTTGAGGCTGGCAATGTGACTGTAGGCACTTGAGCAGCAGGGACAGTCAACGTCGACACTGATGTCTCCGTAAGTGTGACGGCGGGCAGTTGGACCGTTGAAGCCGGCAACGTAACGGCAGGCAGCTGGACTGCGGGCAACGTCAACGTGGATGTCAGTGTGCTTGCAGGTAGCTGGACTGCTGGAAGGGTCAGCGTCGAGATTGACACTGATGTCAGCGTCGAGAGTGACACCGATGTCAACGTGACAGCGGGTAGTTGGACAGTAGAAGCTGGAAGCTGAACTGCCGGCAAAGTTATGGTCGATGCTGGCAGCTGAACCGCCGGCAAAGTCAGTGTCGAGACCGAAGTCTGCGTCAGTGTTACCGCTGGCAGCTGAACAGTAGACGCGGGAAGCTGGACTGCAGGTAGTGTAATAGTAGACGCTTTGAGTTGGACCGTCGATGCTGGGAGCTGCTCTGCTGGTAAAGTAATGGTCGATGCAGGGAGTTGTACGGTCGATGCCGGGAGCTGGACTGCAGGTAGTGTGACGGTAGACGCTGGCAGTTGTACCGTCGATGCTGGAAGCTGGACCGCAGGTAACGTGATGGTCGATGCAGGGAGTTGTACCGTGGAAGCCGGGAGTTGGATAGTCGAGGCCGGAAGCTGGACTGTTGTGGCCGGGAGCTGTTCTGCTGGTAAAGTGATGGTTGATGCAGGAAGCTGAATCGTCGAAGCCGGGAGTTGTATCGTGGATGCAGGGAGTTGTATCGTCGACGCCGGGAGCTGAACGGTCGTAGGAACTGTCAGGGTGGAGATCGACACTTGCGTTAGAGTTACGGCGGGTAGCTGCGCTGCTGGTAGCGTGACGGTCGATGCTGGAAGCTGCACTGCCGGGAGTGTGATTGTTGACGCCGAAAGCTGAACGGTCGTCGGGACAGTAAATGTGGATATCGATATCTGCGTCACTACTTCGGCAGGCAATTGGACCGTTGTAGGAACGGTCAGGGTGGAGATCGACACTTGTGTTAGTGTTACGGCAGGTAGCTGTGCTGCTGGTAGCGTAATGGTCGATGCAGGGAGCTGAACCGTCGATGCCGGAAGCTGGGCTGCCGGGAGTGTAATGGTTGAGGCCGAAAGCTGAATAGTCGTCGGGACTGTCAGCGTAGCTGTCGATATCTGCGTCACTACCTCGGCAGGCAATTGGACTGTCGTAGGAACTGTCAGGGTAGTGATCGACACTTGCGTCAAAGTCAGAGGAGGTAGCTGCACGGCTGGAAGGGTAAGGGTCGATGCTGGCAGTTCGACAGTCGTAGGAACAGTCACTGTCACCGCAGGCAGCTGCTCGGCTGGGAGCGTGAGAGTTGATGCTGGAAGTTGAACGGTCGTAGGAATAGTGAGTGTCACCGCAGGCAACTGCTCGGCTGGAAGCGTGAGAGTCGATGCTGGAAGTTGAACAGTCGTAGGAACAGTGAGTGTCACCGCAGGTAATTGCTCGGCTGGAAGCGTGAGTGTATCCACTATCGTAGTCGGAACTGTAATGGCTGGCAGCGTAATCTCGAGGGTGGAGATGGAGGTGAGCGTTACACCAGGCAAGCTCAGCGTGAGGGTCGATGCTGGGAGCTGAATAGTCGTAGGAACAGTCAGTGTTACCGCAGGCAACTGCTCGGCTGGAAGCGTGAGTGTATCCACTATCGTGGTCGGAACTGTAATGGCTGGCAGCGTGGCCTCGAGGGTGGAGATAGAGGTGAGTGTCGATGCTGGAAGTTGGACAGTGGTGGGAACAGTCAGTGTCACCGCAGGTAGCTGCTCTGCTGGAAGCGTGAGTGTATCCACTATTGTGGTCGGAACTGTAATGGCTGGCAGCGTGGCCTCGAGGGTGGAGATAGAGGTGATTGTGACAACAGGCAAGCTCAGCGTTGAGATCGATGTCAAAGTCACAGAAGGCTCCGGAATCGTCACAGATGTCACAAGTCCGGGAAGCGTGAGTGTAGTCACAGATGTTATCTGCGCAAAGATCGTGGTCGGCACTGTAACGGCTGGCAATGCAGCAACTGTAAAGGTCGACACCGGAAGCGTAATCTCGAGTGTCGAAATTGAGGTCTCGATAGGCAAGGTCAACGTTGAGGTAGAGGTCAGAGTAATAGCTTCTCCGGGAATCGTTACAGACGTTACCACTCCGGGCAGTGTAAGTGTCGACACAGATGTTATCTGAGCAAAGATTGTTGTGGGCAATGTAACCGCTGGCAATGGTGGGAGTGTCAAGGTCGACACCGGAAGCGTAACCTCGAGCGTCGAGATCGATGTTTCGACAGGTAGAGTCACAGCTGGCAAAGGTGGGAGTGTCAAGGTCGATCCCGGAAGCGTAATCTCGATCGTCGAGATCGATGTTTCGACAGGTAAAGTCACAGCTGGCAATGGAGGAAGCGTGAGCGTCGACACTGGAAGCGTGACCTCGAGGGTTGAGATCGAGGTTTCGACGGGTAACGTTACAGCTGGCAATGGAGGAAGCGTCAGAGTCGACACCGGAAGAGTGACCTCGAGTGTCGAGATCGAAGTTTCGATGGGTAAAGTGACGGGCGGCAACGTGACCAACGATGTCAAAGTCGAGACCGGAAGCGTAATTTCGAGCGTCGAGATCGAAGTCTCGATAGGTAGAGTCACAGGCGGTAGCGTAACTAACGATGTTGAAGTCTCAACGACTGTCGAGGCTCCAAGAGTGATCGATGATGGGACGGTGACAGTCGTAGACTCCGTCACCGCTGGCAATGTGACTGTAGGTCCTGCAATCGTGATAGACTCGACGGGCAACGTGATTGTAGGTCCTGGGACTGTGACAGACTCGACGGGCAACGTGATTGTAGGTCCTGGGACTGTGATCGACTCAATTGGCAACGTGATTGTAGGTCCCGAGATTGTGACAGACTCGATCGGGCCGGGCAATGTGAGTGTGGAGGTAATCTGAGCGAAAATCGTAGTCGATACAGTCTCAGCTAATGGGGCTGGCAGCGTTATAGTCAGGAGGGATGTCGTCCCGGGTAGCTCGATAGTCGTCGGAATGGTTAGGCTGAGAGTCGAGACCGGCAACGTCACGGTCTGAGTTGGTCCGGCAACTTCGAGGGTCGACGTGGTTGTCGTGATGATACCGGGTAGAGTAATCGCAGGTAGAGTCACAGCAGGTAGCGTCTCGGTCAATGTCGATGTTATGACAGATGGCTCGAGCGTAAACGGTATGCTGACAGTAGGCCCGGATATTGTGGTTGGTATGAATGACGTGATGGTGTCAAGAATGGTCGAGGTGACTGTCACTGCATCGAGAGTCGACAGTGAGTCCAGACCAGGGACTTGAATTGTCGTCGTAACTTCGATAGTTGAGATTGAGGTCAATGTAGTAGGCACAAGAGAAGTGATAGTATCGAAGAATGTGGTGGCTACTAGTGAGGTCAATGTTGATGGAGCGACCGCAAGTGCCGGCAGAGTGATGAAGGACGTCTCGACAGGTAACGTTAGGCTTATTGTTTCGGCAGGTAAATTCACAGTAGTGCCATCCTGAACGACGGCGGGGAGAGTGACCGTTTCTCCTGGAAGTGTAGTAATAGACGAGACGGTAACAGTCACTGCGGAGCCTTCAGGTAGCGTGAGTGTAGATGTAATGATCGAGGTCTCGAGCGAAGTGAGACCAGATAACGTTACAGTGGTGCCGTCTTGTATGATCGCAGGCAGAGTGATGGTCTCTCCTGGTAGTGTAGTAACGGACGAAACGGTGATGGTCACCGCAGAATCGCCAGGTAGCGTGAGAGTCGATGTTACGACTGAGGTCTCGAGCTGTGTAAGGCCTGGCAGCGTCACGGTCGCGGCAAGCTCACCTGGAAGTGTAATCAAAGAAGTCAGAACACTGGTCTCGATGGGAAGCGTGAGGAAAGATGTAATCGTCGATGCGAGCTCTCCGGATAGAGTGATGGACGTTGCCTGACCCGGCAGTGTCACGAAAGACGTGACAGTCGCTGCGACATCTCCAGGCAGAGTGATTGATGTTGTCTGAGTCTCTACAGGGAGTGTCACGAAAGACGTTACCGTCACTGCGAGGTCTCCAGGCAAAGTGACCGAAGTCGTCTCGACAGGGAGTGTAACGAAAGACGTGATAGTCGCTGCAAAATCTCCGGGTAGAGTAATCGAGGTCGTCTCGACAGGAAGCGTGACGGACACAATCGACGTAATAGTAGAGGCAAGCTCTCCCGGTAGAGTAATTGAGGTTGTCTCGACAGGAAGAGTGACGGACACAATCGACGTAATAATAGAGGCAAGCTCTCCAGGCAACGTGATTGAGGTCGTCTCGACAGGAAGCGTGACTGAGACGATCGATGTGATGGTAGAGGCGAGCTCTCCGGCCAAGGTGACTGACGTAGTCTCAATAGGAAGAGTGACTGATACGATCGTAGACACTGTAATAGTCTGAGCTAAATCCGCAGGGGGGCTGATTGTCTCGGTGATCGTAGCTGCGATAGCTCCAGGCAGAGTGATCGAGGTCGTTTCGGTGATCGTAGCTGCGACATTCCCGGGCAAAGTAATCGAGATCGTCTCAGTACTCGTCGCTGCAACAGCTCCAGGGAGAGTGATCGAGGTTGTCTCAGCCGGAAGAGTGACTGATATGATCGAAGAGACTGTGATAGTCTGAGCCGACTCTGCGGGGAGGCTAACTGTCTCGGTGATCGTAGCTGCGACATCTCCGGGCACAGTGATCGAAGTCGTCTCAATGGGCAAAGTGATTGATACGATCGAAGACACTGTGATGGTCTGAGCCAACTCTGCAGGAAGGCTGATCGTCTCCGTAATCGCAGGTAAGGTCACGGGATCTATGGAACACGAGAGTGCGGCTGTGGCCGTCGCGGGTGGAACGGCTTGTCCTTCTCCATTCGTAGTCACTGTGATCGAAACGGTCTCTTGGCTGTCCGTGACCGTAGAAAATGAAGTGACTGTCAAGACGTCCGCGTTCCCGGACACCGAAACAGTTGTAAGGTCAATGGATGTGACCGTGACTGTACTCGGGACTTGTGTCTCCCCAGGAAGCGTTATTGTTGTCTCGGCGACAGATGTCGCTGTCAGCACGGATGTTGCGAAGATCGTGGACAAGAAGGTTTCGGCAGGAAGGGTTGTGACCGTGATCAAATCACTCGCAAATGCGCCGGGAAGGGTGAGCACTGAAGTTATTGTAGAAGCGTCTGCAGTTATAGTGATAGTGCTCGCAGGAAGAGGCTCAGCTGTCGCGGGCTCATTCGAAGACACAGTCGTTGTGATTGTGGCAAAGCTTGTAGTTACCGAGCCAGGTAGCGGAGCCGCAGCCGTGCTCTCTGTAATTGTGACGGTCGTGCCAGACTCTTGCTCGTTCGAGGTCACGGTCAAAGTGCTAGCGGCCTGGGTCTCAGTGATTGTAGTCAGTAGACCCTCGCCTGAGATTGTTACAGTAGTTGGCACTGTCACAGTGTTGTCGACTTGCTCGTTCGAGGTGATAGTCAATGTACTGACGGCCTGAGTTTCAGTGATTGTGGTCAAGGTACTGACGGCCTGAATCTCAGTAATTGTGGTTAGTGACCCCTGGCCGGAGACTGTGATGGTTGTCGGCACCGTGACCGTGTTCTCGACTTGCTCATTCGAAGTTATAGTCAAGGTACTAGCAGCCTGAGTTTCGGTGACTGTGGTTGGCGATCCTTCGCCGGAGACTGTAATGGTCGTCGGCACCGTAACCGTGTTACGGACTTGCTCGTCCGGGATTATGGTCAACGTACTGACGGCCTGAGTCTCAGTAATTGTGATCGGCGATCCCCCGTCAGAGACTGTGACTGTCGTCGGAAGGGCAGGGGCGTTCTCGATTGTCGACATCACAGTAATGGTAATCTCTGATGCTGCTGGTCCAGGGACCGTGATAGTTACCTCGGCAGTTGAGGTCTCCACGAGCGTCGTCGTCACCAAGACAGTACTGGTGGGCTCGACTGTAATGCTAGGTGTTGAGACTTCGGTAAAGGCGGGGAGTGTTGTTGCAGAATCAAGCCCAGACGCTGTCGTTGTAATCGTCAAAGTACTAGCAGGAAGGGGGACCGCCAGCTCGACCGATGTGGCGGTCGTCGTGATCGTGAAAAAGACGGTAGTCGTCGGACCAGGCTCTTGCGCAGCGGTTGAGACCTCGGTGATGGTAGTCGACCGCACTTCTGTCGATCCTGCCAGCGTGATGGTTGCTGCGGCACCAGGTTCGTTCGTGACTGTCAAAGTACTGGTGGTCACCTGTGGCGAGCCAGCGAGAAGAGAATCAATCGTGGTTGTGATCGTGGAAAAGAGGGTAATCGTTGGAGCAGGTTCTTGCGCAACGGTCGAGAGCTCGATGATCGTGGTAGAGCGCACTTCTGTAGACCCTACTAGTGTGACGGTTGCTGCGGCTCCAGGCTCATTTATGACTGTCAAAGTCGTGGAGCGGACTTCTGTAGAGCCTGCCAATGTGACAGTTGCTGTGGCTCCAGGCTCATTGGTGATTGTCAAAGTGCTAGTGATTACCTGTGGCGAGCCTGCAGAAAGAGAATCGACTCCTATAGCACTCGAGGTGATTGTTATGGTGGAGGCGGGCTCGAGTAGAGTGAGGACAGTCGGCGATATGGACGTGACCGTTACAACGGACGCTGGAAGTACTGCAGGTGGCGGCGCTGTCTCTGAAACGGTGAAGGTAGTTGTCGACGTGATTGCGCTAATCGTGGTTGTGACCGCTCTTCCGCTTACATTATAGCTCAGTGTCAATGTACTTGCGGGCTCGAATGAAGTGAGAACAGTCGACGATATCGATGTGACCGTCACGACAGACGCTGGAAGCACTGCAGGCGGCGGCGCTGTCGCTGATACGGTCAGGGTGGTTGTCGATGCGATTGCATTAACAGTCGTTGTGACCGTTGACCCACTTGCGGTAAAGCTCACAGTCGACGTACTTGCCGACTGGACGACCGTCGTGGTACTGACAGCCAGTGAGACAGTCTTCGTGGTTGTCGAAGGCACCTGGGCACTCGCAGCCATCGTCACAGTGACTGGAGAGGCGGTCCATGTCGGCTGTAGTGTAATAGTCGACGCCGGGAGAGGACTTGCAGTGTAAGTGGAGGTCAGTGTCTTGGTTGCGGTCGAAGCGCCAAGCTGCACTGTAATAGTCGACGCCGGGAGAGGCCTTGCGGTGTAAGTGGAAGTCAGTGTCTTAGTCGAGGTCGAAGCTTTGGGCTGTAAGGTGATGGTGATCGATGAAATCAATGTCGACTGTACTTTAACAGTAGATGCTCGGAGAGGCCTTGCGGTATAGGTGGAAATCAGTGTCTTAGTCGAGGTCGAAGCCTTGGGCTGTACTGTAATAGTCGACGCCGGGAGTGGTCTTGCGGTGTAGGTAGAAGTCAGTGTTTTGGTCGAGGTCTTACCCTTGCGCTGCGAAGTGATGGTGATCGTCGAAGTCGGCTGCTTCGCGGCGCATGTTGAGTGTGTAGATGTCTGAACGGAAATCGAGGTCTTGGTGGAGACGGAGGTCCGAGTGGAGATGGACGTGTGGGTGGAGATCGATGTCTTTGTAGTGATTGATCGCACTGTTTCCGTGCAAGTCGAAGTCACTGTTTTCAGTGGCGCTGCTGATACTGCCTGCCATGATTGAAGAAGGAGAAGACTTGCCAGCAGATACCGCTGGAACGGCCTAGCGAGCTGCATGCGCAGGCAGCGTCGCGAAAGGGGGGGATCGGAGGACGACAAAACGAGAAGCACTTACCACGGGAAGTGAGCTACTTTACCCATCAGCGCGTACGGCTAAGCGCTTGTGCGAAGAGTCCAGAAGCATTATAGGCAGGTCGCTATTATCCAAGACCCATGCGATGTAACAGCAGAGCCAGCACCGATGGAGTCCGCGAGCTGCCAACGGGTGGACGGTCCATCTTAAGTCGAGATTCGCCGTATCCGCATAAATATAGGCAGGGAAAGGTCGCCATCACGGTAAAGGCGACGGGCTCGAGAAATGAGATGCTGCCATCGAAGAAGCACGCTTGACCAACCTTTCCGGCTCCTGGACGTCTTTTGAAAGAGAGTCACGCGGCGAATACACACTGTCGACCCGTTTGGCAATGCCACTGTAGGCCGAGACGCGGCTGGGAATCAGACGTTAATCACTGCGGTTTGCTGTCACAGGTCGCAACGGGTTGATCTTGCACGCCCGCCGGATGGCTTATCCATCTGCCCGGTTGAACGTTCAAGATCTCTTGGGAAACCAATGCTCGGTGCGCGGTAAGTACCATTCACGTGACTGTCTCGAAAAAGCCTGTGTCCCAGATATGGTGACGAAAAGGATACCGTTGTCGCGTGTCTCGGAGCATCTTCAGAGGAATAGGCGTGAGTCTAGCAACGCGAGCACCGATCATGGGACGCACGTGAGTGCCGCTGAACGCAGACCGACTGGACAGCATGTTCAGTTTTGCCCGGGTCTAGAAGTAGTAATAAGATGAGAGCATCAACAGGTCGTTGTGATGTAACAGTCGAAGCATACGGTGTCGGCGATGATCTAACGACATAAGCACCGTTTTAACGAAGTCATTGCAGGCGTTAGCGGGAGCGGGTAGCGCCGTGAGATGCAGCACTCCGATTGGCTGCACGTGACCCATGGGAATTGCCGCCTCATGTACATCTACTATCTGAGATCAGCGCCATAACCGATCAACCACACTAATCAACTCAATCGAAACTGCACGACGATGATCATTCCCTCAGGGAAAATGCGGATCCTATTTGGTTACGATTGAGCAATCAACGGCAGCAAAATTCGATTATATGCTGGTTTGGATCCAGTTCTGCGGCTCTGCTGCGGCCTCCTCCGACACGGGAATAGTCGCGTTGCTGGACTAGTCAGTGGGGTGTCGAAGCTGCTGAGGTATTGCGAGCTTGAAATGGATCCCAGGGCCAACCTTACCCTCCAACGGACAGGCCCGAGGTTCGATACACGACTCGAGCTCCTGATGACTTGCTACGGTTGCCAATGAGGAAGAAACACAAGGCCGTGGTCGATGCGAGTCTCGAGACGAAAGACGGACATATGCTGCCCACAGTCTTGCCAAGCCAGCTCATCATTTATGAGGCCATAGACTCATGTCGTAGAGTGTCGCGTTCGGCGGAAGGCGCGGATGTTGTCCTCGTTGCTAGCCTCATGGACGGCCTCTTGTCTGTCGAGGAACTTTGCATCACGGAAAACGCCGTTAACTGCGTGGCCGTTCCCCAACGCTACGGCATTCTCGTCATCGAGCAAGCTAGCCCGTTCTAGGATGTCTTCGATCATGTCGAGATCGTTGGTGTGCAAGATCGAATTGAGAATCGTATGCATAGCTTCAGGGATCCCAAGAAAAGCCATCAATACATCGCACACCAGATGCCACGGCAAAGGTCTACGTGATATCACATCGGCCGTGAATAGCAGACGGGCCGAATCCCTATTGCGTTGCAACACCGCCTTTCCCGCCTCATCTCTTCCAAAAGTCTTATGACCATCCACCAACACGTGCCGGCGGACCATGAGAAAACTACACGCGCAGACTTGGATAGACTTCATGCGCAAGATGATTACAGCTTGATCGGCGGTCGCTGTACGCAAGCTGGAATTTGTCAGTGACTCCTACTAACACTTCGGCCACGCGCGCACTCACAGAGCGATGTATCGCGCTTTCGATCGGAGCTCCATTGTGAGACTTGGCTGCAAAGCCAGCTCGCCGTCGGTAATAGTGTCCTCTGAGACGTGGCGGGAGAGCTCACGACCTGTCACATTCATGCGTGCGAGCAGTCTCTGCAATTCGGCGGTGGCTTTTCTCTCAAAATCCAGCACCCAGAGCCTGCCCTCGAAGCATCGTGTGAAGCGCGGACGATCGGCTATGAACCAATGAGAATCAGTGCACTTGCTAAGCTTCCGTAACCCAGACTTCCGTAATGGCAGTATCGCATTATGGGCCAAGCCATCAAGTCGCTCGTCCAGGTCGGATGCATCGAACGGGAATGTGCACAATGTCAGCAGCAAGTTCTTCATCGCGGCCAAAGGCGGGTCGGAGTGTTGAGGAGCTATCGCGCTGAGCGTGATGATGTCGTCGATTATATCCGCAGACTCGACGTCCTTCACACCAAGGATCTCAGTAAAGAGTACTTCACACTCCGGGTAAGCTGCACTGAGCAGCTCGAAGCTAAGTAGGCCGGTAGGACCACTCCATCGACAACTGCAGAGGGCTCGCCAAGTGGACGACGGCTCAGTCACTGACGGCAGTACAAGACGCTCGGCAATGAACGCATCCCTACGAAAGTCAGGACACCATATGCAGGGACATCCCGAAGCTGTGCAGACATACCTCACACCGCTCGCATCACCCCGTGCATGCTTCTCGATACCTTTATAGCATCGTATGACGTCGTCTCTGCCCACGTTTGCATGGTCGGTCTTCGCCAGGCCACGTAAGATCGCTAGCCAGAACTCAAGATCAAACGCAATGCGCAGGCCAAGCTGGGACAGATTAAGCCAGTCAAGATTGTCCGGATCCCGGACATCGATCAGCGGGATGTACATTTGCGCAAGTGGCTCGCGCATGATGTCTGTAGTGCCAAGGTAGGCTTCGTCCAGCGGACATGGCTGACCGCCCACGCATTGTACTGAGAGTGTCGTGATGCTTTTGCTGAGCAAGCCTCGATCCATGGAGTAGTGCTGCCAGTTGTCTCTCAACAGTGTCAGCCATACCAGGCTATCGTGCTTGTCAACAAGGTACTGAAACTCCCGAGTGATTGCGCCTTTGCGACTGCTGGTTAAGTTGGGCAGCAGTGATACATGGAGCGTGTCAGTGAGCCAGGCATACCAACGAGACTGAGTGCTGACAGTACCTTGCTCGAGATACAACGGGTGAACGAAGTCTGCGGCAAAGATTGCTGCTGGGAGATGGTCTCTCGTCCGGAATGAGCTGTCCGGAAGTTGCATGTACAGATCTTCGCCAGACACAGCTTGCCCGAGCTCGTTCACCATCTTCAATGCGCTGTACTCGAGATTTATTTTGCCGTGCGAGAATAGATACCAGGCATGTGAGACGATGTCGATCGGCGACAGAGAGTTGTTCGAAATGCTGAGGAATCGATGTCGGAGTAGGATCTGCTTACAAATTTGAGATTGATCGAAGGGCTTCACTCCCAGTGTGGTGAACATGCGTCGCCTTGCGGGATCCGCACAAGCAGTCTTGCTGACGATTCTGACATCGATGCCATCGGGTATGTCAAAACTGTCTTCCAAACCCGGAAGGAATGCGAAGCCTTCATTAGCAGAGACCCATTCTCCACTCCTGAGGGGGATGACTTTCGCGGTCGCGAATGCTGAAGGCTCCGACTCTGCGATGCCGGTGGCCAGTCTCGAATGCCATGCCGAAGTCTTTGCTTCCAACTGTGCAGGTAACATCCATTTCAGCAGTGCACATATTTGCTGAGGCGTCTGGCGCCGCACACCAAGGATCTCGAGCTCGTCAGGCTGGTAGCTGAAAGATGCGTACTTGAAGACATTCACGTCAGCATCGAAGAGAGGTCGCAGCGAAGGCGCTCCGTCCGCGAACTGCTCCGGCACCAGCACCAATTCCGATGGGCGACTGAGGTAACCTGCCTGACTTTCCAGCACTCTCTCATCTGCTAGTGCCTTCCGAAGTCTCGGCATAAATCCGTCCATGACGGTGCCCTGTGCCGCCTCCTTGCAAGTCGCGAAGGCAGGCCAGCTGTACTTACAGATACCCGTGCGATTACACTGTCGGACAGCTGAGACGAATAAGTCGATAGCGCCATCGAGTAGCGCCTCGTTCCATGTGTTGTCCCTTGCAATATTTTCTCGATTGGCCGTCAAGATGAAATCGGCTTGCAGCAGGAACTGGACAGAAGTGAGCGAAACATACTCACGAGTGGCGCAGTAGGACGAACTGTGAAACCGAATGTCGCTATGGGTAAGAAATTGCAGACTGGTCGTAGCGGTAGACTTGCAGTATCCGCCGAGATAGGGAGGGCCAAGACTACCTCGGTGTCGGTGATACCTTCTCGCTTGCTCTCACGCGGCATGCCACCTACAACAAGCTTGGTGATCATCAGCTCCTCGACATCCTTTGCATCAGCTCGGACCAGATCCGCGCGACGCAGAGTGACGAGAGTCTGCGACTGAGGCTCCGGGAGCTGTCTACGCTTCAGCGCGAAACCAGCAGATGGCATGACAGACCCAGTATCGTAGATGCACACATTGATGTTGCGTAGCTTCCGGAGGAACACCAGTAGCTCCGTCCGCAGACTGAGCAAGTCCGCTTTGACAGTCTTACGATCCTGCAGGTCAGGTATCTGAAGACAGAACATAGTACGCTCAGACACCGTCGGGGTGGCATTGAAGTCACACCAGATCGGCACGATCATGCCAAGCACGGAGTCACGCTCGAACCTGAAGGTGTAGTGACCAGATGACACCCAGACTAAATTCGCGACCTTGAAGACTGACTTGAAGCCAATACCCTTCTCACCAATGTAGCCTTTTGTGGCAGTAGTGGCTTTCTTGGTGCTGTCATTGATGTCGCATATGGCTTCGACATTTGACTTGCTGAAACCGATCTCGTTGCAGCCAACCCAGAGGTAGCCATCCTCCCGGTAGGCGAGAGTCAGCAGTGGCTCGATGCCTGGCGTGTAGGTGTTGTCATCGGCATTCTGTATGAGCTCGAGGATGAAGTGAGTCGACTTGGTGTAGAGCTGCGTCGATAGCCTGGTGAGTGGTCATTAGTTGAATCATATTGTCTTTTACTCAAGAGGCATGCTGTACATGTCCAGTGCTCGTGAAAGACTTCGAGCGTTCGCATCCGCTGCTGCTCCGCCTGGATCATTGGCCCGACGCGACTTGCGTATCTTGTCGATCACGTTCTTTGCCTCGCGCCGGGAAGCCATGGCCTCTGAACACACAAGCGCGAGAGGAGATGCCTCCAAAAAGAAGTGATCGCTGAGGGTCGAAGACCGAAAGACAAGAGGAGATGGCACGAAGCGAGCTGAGAGAAGGAAGTCAGGGTATCGACTTAGTGAGAGGTGCTACGCGCCAGACGGAGCACGCTCATGGCCAGTACAGAGGTCTAGCTGCTACCCTCGACTGCACTGAACGATGCTTCGTCTTGGGGTCTGTCGCAGCAGTCTGCCGAGCCAAGGGAGTATTAACATATATATATATATATTCTGTAGGTGAGCGGCTTCTCCCGCCCATTCCGTCATTCGCGTCGGGTGTCTCCTGCCCAAGGAAATGTACGTGGAGGCTCATTGTTCACCAGGTATACAGCAGCACCATGTTTTGACCACGCAGAAGCATATCCCGTCACTCTGGGACTTTTGGGATATCACTGGAGAGGACATGCAATAATCGCAGGGCCGGATGGCGACGCGCCGTCTCCCACATCATTTACGGCCCTGAACTCCGTCCCACAGCTACGCATGAGAGACGACACCTCTATAACGCCACCACTTCCCTATAAGCAGCACAGCTATGGCAGCGCGGAAGCACTTGCTTGGCAGGCGACGCTCTGAAGGCGACGATGATGAGTCGGCCATGGTGGGTGACTCGCAGAGTGAGGGATCGGTGGGCAGTGTGGTCGGCGATGGGCAGGAAAGGACAGTCGCTGAAGCGCCGCAAGGGAACGCCTATGGGAGCGCAGAGCAATCAGGGTCAATATCGCCCGATCATGTCAATGGATCCAAGGGAGTTGCAACCTCAGCAAAGAAGCCACAGGTCGAATCGGAGACTCTTGTCTTCAAAGCCAGCGCTGACACCGAGGGCATGATGCGCGGGCTCTCAATCGATAAAACGCCGGATGAAGTGCTGGACTTCGAAGATGTGGGCGACTCAGTGTCTGTTGTTGCAGAAAAGCGTGTCCAGCCAGTTCAGGCACCTTCCGGCAACATCCGCGTCGACCGACCCATCGATCGCCAGCGACGAGAGCACGAGGAGTACCGGAGGAAGAGAGACGCAGATCCTGCCTTCATTCCGAATCGTGGCAATTTTTTCATGCACGACACACGCGGCAGCCCAACCACACGTGGCCCGGCACCAGAGCGGGGAGGATTTGCTGGAAGAGGGCGAGGACGAGGGTTTGGAGGACCCATTGTACCAGGATATCAAGCACCACGCGAGCCGACATGGAAGCATGATCTTCACGAAGTCATCAACGAAGAGCCTCCCGCTGCTGCTGCACCACAACCTCCTTCTCTCACTCGAGATCAGGAAGAGTCCGCACGAATGTTCCCCAAATTCAACAACCATCCTCAGCGGCCAGCCATCGCTCCTGTCAGTCCGCAAGCTACAGCAGTCCTCCTTGGAAAGGTGCCCGTGCGGGTCTTTCTGCCTGGCATGATGAAAGCAGTCGCGATGCAGGAACCTCTTGCGGTGAAGAGACACATGCGCTTTCCGGACCACAGACCTCCACTGCGCAGAGACAAGCCCGTTCGGGTATATCTCCATGGCTACGGTCCGAAGTATATCTTCCCTTCTGCTCATCGATCATTTGTGTTTATCCCACGGCAATTGCGGCCTAATCAGCGCGGTTACGGGAACAACACATACCAGCGTGGCAACATCAGCTATGGCCCTCACAGCCGCCGCACAAGCGTCTTCGGCGGCAGTATGTACTCTGCCAGTGTAGCTGCTAGTCGAAGATCCTCGATCGCTGGGCGAGACGGTGCTTTCTCGCCCGCTTCTTTCAACAGCGGCTTCCATGGCCAGCCCAGGCAATTTGTCAACCTTCCACCCGGCGGACGCATGTACTCGAATGGCACATCCCCAGCACCTCTGTCAGGCTATCAGACGCCGACGGGTCAGATCATGCATACCTACCCACTACCTCAGAAGCCCATGATGACAGGTACCCCGACAGTTGCTCTTCACCAGCCTAGGCCGCAGAAGACCATCTCTGTCACTGGTATTGAGTCACCAGCTGCTCTACAGCAAGCACGACGGCCCTCAAGCAGTAGTTCGCAGCAGCCGTTCCACAATCAGCTGCCAGCACATATGATTGAACAGCCTGTCTATGCCCAGCAGCAAGGCCAGTACTATGCGACAGGCCATGGGTATGACTTTGCACCGCAAGGACCTGCCAGTGGTACGCCACTGCTCGGCATACCGGAACAAGCTATGTACGGGCAAGGCGCACAGCCTCCGGACATGTACTACTCTCAATACCCGCCTCCACAGCAGCCATACTACTACGCCCAGCCAGCGCCGATGCAGATGTACATGCCTCCTGCAGGTCCACTGCAACAGCAGTACATCGCGCAGAGCCCGACCCATCAACAAGCGCCGCTGTCTCACCCTACTGAGGCACTGCAAGCGCCCTCCGGCATGGTCGCACACGAGAGTAATGGCATGGTCTTCTACCTCCCTGCTGCAGACGTTGCTCAGCAGCCTTCGGCACCCTCAGCAACTGAGTACCAGCCAGCGGAGAGCTTCGTACCTGCATACGCTATGCCAGGGTTACCACCGCCGACGCCAGGTCCAGAGGAGAGTAGGTATTACTACCCGACCGTCGATGCTGGAGGGCAGAATTGGGGCTATGGGACTACGCAGTAGCACTGTGATAACATGGGAGAATGGTGGCTAGGGTATCAAGAGGATGCCGATTTGGGAATGTGAGCTGGGTGTGTGTTGGATTCTGTGATCATTCTTTGGGAAAGCAAGCATGGCGTTCAGGTATATCAATCTTTTCGAAGGTGAAGTCTTGGCTGCTCGTGAGAACGAGCGCTGTCGGCAGTAAGAGGACGTAGTGAGCGGACTGTATCGCTTCATGCATAGCGAGCCTTCCGTGCTGCGATCAGTCACAACTCCCTCTGCTGCAGCAGCATTTCATGAGGCAGGTGCGATCATATTCAACATCACCACGTAGTCTACGTTGCCTCTTCATGGGTAAGCCTCGCTCGCGTATTCAGCATCTTATAATCGCATGGAAGCTGCTCGCATGTTCTCTGGTTTTAAGTCGACATATCTCTATGAAGCACAGGCGCGACACGCTGACAACGCAAGGCTGCACACTGTGACGCCGGTGAAGTGAAGGCGAGGCGGGAGAAGCCGTGCACGAGTCACATGCACGCCCCAAGAGCTCCGCAAGGCAGCTCCCATCGTGCGTCTTCTTGTTCCCACCGCCGCACCACTACTCACTACCTCCACCAATATCAGACATCTCGTCTGCTGGTCACCCGAATACCTTCCGCCCTATTCTCACCATCTCACCTCCCGCTGCCCCCTGTTCCTCACTGTCACCACCGCCTTATCGGTGAAGCGAGGCTCAGTACGTCACCACCTGCACCGACAGCCGCCGCCTAGAACACCTCTCAGTTGGAGAGCGGCCTCATACAGTGTCCACACACCCAACACCTCACAACACACACACACACACATCCACCATCATGGCAGCACCAGGCCATCACGGCGGCAGCAGCGTCGGCCCGGACACGCTCATCACCGTCAAGATCTCAGTCAACGACAACCTGCGCAAGCTCAAGCTCCCTCTGCGCGACTTGGGAGCGGGGGTGCTGATAGACAAGGTATGTGAAGTTCACCATGCAATATCGCTGCCATACACATAACTAACACTCCAACACAGCTCCGCACCTGCCTCAGCATCAAGCCCGAGCAGCACGTCACCTTCGAGCGCTTCTCTGACTCAGCCGGTGGCTACATCGTCCTCGACGCCACTAACCCACAAGTCTTCAAGACTCTCATCCGTGCCGCGAAGGCCAAGTTGAAGCTCAGACTCAAGGCTACTGTGGCGCCAGAGGCTGTTCAGGAAGAGGCACCAATCACCGAGGATATCAAGGCTACGCTCAAGACGATGGAGCCAGTCATCGTCAGCTCGCCAGCTCAGACACCATCGCTCCGTGAGGCGACGCCTACCAACACGAAGAACATCGGCTCAGGCATCTTCGAGTTCAGAGAGGCTCGCGCTTCGCAGCAGACTCTTGTCGATGACGAGGCACCAGTCCCTAAGCCCTTCACCGCCGACCGCACCGACTTCTTCACCGCACTCGCAAACGCCAGCAAGTCTGCTGCATCTACCTCTTGCGAGCTTGCCTTCCGCACTCGCGAGCCGGCACTGACCAGCACCAACAACACCACTGTCCACCCGATGTGGTCAGTCTACTGCAACGAGTGCGATGCTGCCATGCAGGATGCCCACTACCACTGCAGCATCTGTGACAGTGGCGACTACGACCTGTGTGAGGGCTGCATCGCTAGCGGCAAGCTCTGCCCAGGTGAGGGCCACTGGCTGATCAAGCGCTTCATCAAAGAAGGCAAGGTCATCACGAGCACCACCGAGCGCGTTGGCCGCAAGCCCAAGCAGGAGACCGAGAAGGTGCCAGGGGCCATCCCTGTCGGACATCTCAAGAGCGACCCTCACTTCGAAGGTCCAGTGCGCACTTGCAATAACTGCATCGACACCGCACCTGAGGAGATGTTTGTCACCTGCCAGCAGTGTGAGGACTTTGACCTTTGTCTGAAGTGTCACGCTCGTGGCAAGCACGGCCACCATCCAGCCCACGCCTTCGACCGCGCCACTGAGAAGACCATCCTGTCGATGGCCGAGGAGAGCATGCTTACTCCCGGCCGCAACCTCCGCCATAACGCCATCTGCGATGGCTGCGACAAGTCCATCTACGGTGTTCGCCACAAGTGCCTTAGCTGCCCAGACTTCGACTACTGCAGCGAGTGTGTCAAGAGTGCGCCTCACATCCACCCTCAGCATCGCTTCGCCGCGATCTACACGCCCATCGTCGACATTGCTCCCAACTTCATCCGCCACGCCGGCATCTACTGCGATGGTCCTCTTTGCAAGAACAACAGCGCCTTCATCACTGGCGTTCGCTACAAGTGCGCTGTGTGCAATGACACGGACTTTTGCGCCAACTGCGAGGCGCTGCCTAGCCATCACCACAACCGCACACACCCCTTGATCAAGTTCAAGACGCCCGTTCGCAACGTCAGCATCACCACCATGAACGAGGATCAGCGTGGCAATGTCCGCAACATGGGTGACAAGCGTCCTGAGGCTGTGTCGGAGGCCGCTCCGACTCCTGCGACCGCACCCATCAAGACTACTGCCGTGAAGACTGTCGGCGAGATCAAGCCAACGCTTGAGAAGTCGCAGCCCATCCCCATCTTTACCTCCGCCAAGAACACTCTGGTCCCTCCTCCAGCTGCCAGCGTCCCAGCTGGTCTGCTTAACGCAGTGTTCGTCCACGATAGTGTCGCCGATGGCATGGTCGTTCAGCCTGGCGCTCGCTTTACGCAGATCTGGACGATGAAGAACGAGGGTCCTTTCGCCTGGCCCGCCGGCTGCAGTGTGCGCTACGTCGGTGGCGACAACATGCTCAATGTCGACAACAGTCACCCAGCATCGGTCTCAGACATCAACGCTGCAACCGAGAGTAATGTCGTTGGTCGTGAAGTAATGATTGGCGAGGAGATCGCCTTCAAGGTCACTCTCAAGGCTCCGATGCGCGAGGGAAAGGCCATCAGCTACTGGCGTCTCAAGGCTGCTGATGCTACTCCGTTCGGTCACCGCCTGTGGTGCGATGTTGAGGTCAAGAAGTCGGCTGATGCTGCCTCCACGACCCCGATCGAGCAGCCGACCGTCTCCCTCCCGGTTCGTCCCTTCGTCGCCAACCAGCAAGACACCATCCGCAACGCGATGCAGGCTCAGATGACCCAGCGCCAGCAGATGCTCGAGCACTTGGGCACCCCGCAGAGCAATCCTACCGGCTATGCCGCTATCAGGGAGGCCCTTCTCCGCCAGCGCGAGGTACGTGAGCAAGGCAGTCCTGCTAGCTCTTCCATCGCCTCCGCTGCTTCGTCTCCCGCCCGCACGACCGCCGAGAAGGAGCACGCTCGCATGCGTGTTGAGGCGTTGAAGGCCAAGATCCTCAAGGCTCGCGCCGAGAAGCAGGCCTGCCGCGCTGAGTTCGTTGAGGCTCGCAAGTATTTCGCACCTGTATCGCCCAGCGCCGAAGCTAGCAAGAGCGCTCAGACCACGGAGAAGGTGCAGAAGATCATCGAGCAGGCGAGCAAGGTCCCTGTTGAGGAGGAGAAGACCGAGGAGCTCGCCACTAGCCAAATGGTCTTCCCACGACTGGAGAAGGAGAGCCCAAGCAGCAGCATGGTGTCTTCGTCTACCAAGGGTAAGGCTGCTTACGTTGAGAACGAGGCTGGCGAGGTTGAGAGCTCTGCTATGCCTGCGCCGGCTGCACATGCCACGACACCTGCGGAGGAGGGCTTCGATGACCTCACGGATGAGATCGAGGTGCTCAGTGCCAGTGGAATGGAGAGCGATGATGGGTTCCTGACGGATGAGGAGTACGACATCCTTGATGCTAGCGATCATGAGACTGTTGCCTCGCCGTGATCGACTGGCGGAGGAGTGTGGAAAGCACAAGAGGTAGGGAGAAGACTTGGGCCCTGTGGGTCAGGATGGGATGCCTAGCAGATGACGATGGAGTGACAGGTGCAAACCTCCGCTCATGAAATGATTGGTGCTACTACTCTGGGATCCAAAGGATGGGGCGTTGGTGTGCTTGGTTTCAGGATAAGTGTGTGATTTGGACAGGGTAGCTGTATGACTTCCTACGACTGCGTTGTCTCCGAACTTTGACAGGTGATTTGTGCTGTCGCCCTGGTGATCCCACCGCGTTCGCTCGAGATCCCGGTATATTCTCTTCGCTTGACGCTCATGGTGTGTAGCCCAGTCATACCGCCCTGCATAATGTCACGCCACCTACTCAGCTGCTTGTGATGTACAGCATGTCAGCCTCACTGAGTACCTCTCCAGTCGCCATCCTCGTCTCCTTGCTCGGCGCGCAGCCTTTCACTCCTTCCCACCCTCACCCTCACCACCTCCCTCATGGACTCCCTCAGATTCGCCCTCTCCTGGTTCGAACCCCTCACCACCGCCCTGTTCACTCGCAACATCCCCTTCACCTACCGCTGGCGTCTCCTGCTTCTCCAGCCCCTGGCCTTCCTCACTTATGCGCTGAAGTATCTTCCGTACGCAATCTCCGCGCCGTACAATGTGATCTACATCCCAACACGCTCCACTCACAAGCTTCGCGCCCTTGTCTTCACGCCTAAAGCCTTCAACAAAGGAACTGCACATACTGGTCTCAGACCGCTGCATATCGACTTCCACGGCGGCTCATTTCTCGGCGGGATAGCAGAGTACGGCGTGCCGTTCTGCGAGGAGGTATGCGAACGGACTGGCGCGGTGGTAGTAAGTACGCAGTATCGGCATGCGCCTGCGAATGTTTATCCTGCTGCCCACGAAGACGCTGAGGATGTCGTGGACTGGGTGTTGGCGAATGCCGAGAAGCGGTTTGGCGCCGATTCGAAGGATTTGACGGTGTCTGGCTGGAGCGCTGGGGGGAATTTGATGATGGTCGCTGGGACGAGGGCGAAGGCGGCTGTGGGCGTGTATGCAGTGGTATGTATGCATTCGTCGATTGTGGTATCTCTACTTCTCCGAACGTCTGAGACACGGGGAACGCTCGTGTACGTCCAGCTGCGATAGAGGTATGGTGAAGGAGTGCACCTGGGAGAGACTTGCTGCTCTCCTCCTTGGGGTTCATGACCAATCGCTGTTGTGGACGTACTTGTATGGGCGCAGGGAGCATGCCAGACTTCGTGAGAGAGAGATGGTAGGAATAGGTCTTTCGAAGCATTACTGACAAGTTAGGTCGATCTTCGATCGCCTCCAGACGCAAAGCCAAAGCCTGCTGGTTTCCCAAAGAGAGATCCGTCTGTATGGTTGATGCCGCTCTTCGATGCGTATGCTTTGCCTGCTCGAGCGGGTGGAGGTAGTGATTCGAGGCTCAATCCAATCTTGAAGCACACCGATGAGCTGCCAAGAGACATGCTGTTCATCAATGCTGGTATCGATATCCTGCTTGCTGAGCAGCTGGCCCTTGTTTCGCGGGTACAACGGGATCTAAAGGAGGATGGGAGCGTGACTGGTCGACGGAGGCGTATCGTAGCGAAGACGTTCGATAAGGGCTTCCATGGATGGCTTGAGTGTGAGTATTTTTCTTCTCTCCGAAGTACGCTTGTCGTCTGAGTGCTATGCTGACGCAAGGTATATGTGCAGTGCCGTCTTGGGTCATTGCCAATGAGAGAGATAAGACGGAGGCGTTTGATGCTGCGATCGGCTTTCTCGTGGAAGCTCGACAACGACGAAATGTGTCGTGATGTAGCATATGATGAGAGGCCACTCTCCGCTCAAGCTCTTGGTCGAGGCAGACAATTGCAATCGTCGATGCACCTAATTCCAATCAAGGTGTCGAGATTGCCATGGTTCTTGCACAAAGCCTGCCATCTCTCTACCCAAACACCATGTGTCCTTGGACCAACCAAAACTGGTCGAAGTCCCATGTACTCCGTCATTGTTGCTAGCAAAGAGAGTCTAAACTGCTCTCTTGCTTGACTGAGACAAGCATCTTCGATGTACAGATCGAATCTAGCACCTCCGGCTTTGTATCTGCGGAGGTGAACTGGTTCGAACAGGAACCCATTCGCCCGATATCGACGAGTTGCGTAGCCAGCCGTCTTTGCTACCAGACTAAGGAAGTTCTCTTGTCTTTGCGAGATGCTGAACAATTGCACATCGTTGAGCACACTTAGAGCTCCTGTTGTCCAGGACGCTGGCGTCCAGAAATCTCCGTTGATGTACAGCTTCAGCTGTACCAATCGCACCCATTCATGCCTAATACAGGCCAAAAGTCGCTCAAACTGCAGATCTGACGCCATCATACGCATATATCCAGGCGTTAGCGAGAAGTACAAGTTCATTGCTGGAATAAATGGCCCTTGTTTGCGATCTTGCAAGAAACACAATGCGCCTGCAGCGCTGCACTGAAAGGCAAATCTTCTGTCGTAGAGATAGCTCATCGTACGACCGTTGAATCGCCTATTGACACGCGTAATTGCTGTGCAAAGATCTCCCATATCGCGAGGCAACATCGACGATCCGGGTACCACTACATCGTGATACAAAGTCTTTGTGCTAGCAGTATATGTAGTCGGATACCATGTACCGGCTGTTGACTCCACGATATATCTTTGCCGTTCAAGTACTGCTTGAAAGATACGCGGATCGTTTTGCGGCAGGTCGTACACATATACGTCGACGTTGTCAGGGAGCAAATGCTTCGTCATACATTCGAAGACCCCTGGTCTAAAGAACGTATAGTTCAAGTTTTTCGGGCCATTGTAGACCACTTGAGGTCCTAAAGCGGCTGCTAGTACAATTGGATATGCCCTGGTGGACAGGGGAGAGCAGTATACGGCTGTAGGAGTGTCGTGTCTCGTCGTTCGTCGGGTATGGTGCAGGATGCTTGCTTCTCGATGTCACTGTATAGGAGAGAATGTACTGGCTGACTTGGGCGATATGAGCGTAGGAGAGTCTTGCAAACTTCAGAGAGGCAAACGGCCATTCGCCTTTGCAAGATGGAAAGAGCACCGACACTTACAATTCCGCCGTAGCCCAAACCCATCAACCACCCTGAGCTCACATCCAATGCCTCATCACAGTCTCCTCAGTCAACTTGTACCCATGACAGACCTACGTTAGTACACCCTCCATGCCCTCTCGCTGTACGCCATCGCACCAAGATCCCTCATCGACGACATGGGAGATTGACACACTCAACGACCAGCAAGCCATGACAACGATCCACGAGAGACCACTCCTATACATCATCTGCATTCAACCTGGCCGACAGATCGACATCAGTATGCGGATCAATAGCATGGCCATCGTTCACCTGCTTCGCCTTCCACTCCTCGATCGCCTGCGCAGCAACACGGAAGCCCTCAATCCCAGCCGGCATCCCGCAGTAGCAAGCAGCCTGCAAAAGAACCTCTCTGATCTCATCCTCAGTGGCGCCATTGGTCATCGCGCCCTTGACGTGAGTCGCAAGCTCCGTGCCGCGGTTCTGGCAGCAGAGCATGACGATGTTGAGAAAGGACCTTGTCTTCAGCTCCAAGCCCGGTCGCGTCCAGATGGAACCCCAGCAGCTTTCGGTGACATACTGAGATGTCGTTAAGAGATGAACAATCATAGCAAGAGCATCAGGCATACCTCTTGCATCGCCATGGCGAAGCTGCCTTTGGCGTTCTTCAACGATGTGTCGACATACTCCTTGCCGGCCACCTGGTACCTCATCTTGATGCCTTCATTGAAGAGGACCTCGCGAGCCTTCTTGACTTCCTCTTCGGTGTATTGGGCAGGCATTGTAGCGGTGTTATGGTCGACAAACGCAAGTGGTAGACGCAGGAAGATTGCGAAGATTCAGTCGCAGCTGTCACAAAGTACAAGACCGTGTACAGACAAAGCACGCTGAGTGCCGAAGCACCGGCAGACATACGTAGCCATAGCTACTCCTATCGATGATGCTTGACCTGGATGAGAACGAGCTGTCACTTCAGCCGTCTGCACTTGCATGCAAGCTTTCACGCGTCCCGAGCCTGCGGGGAAAGCGAAAGGAATAGCCGACCACTGTGCTACCAGCACTTCGAGCCTGCAACGTGATACTTCGTACCCACCACAGATGAGGGGAAGCATTAGCAAGATGTCGTGGATATGCCGGAAAATATCTGGGCCGGAGCTGTCTCCTTCGTCGACGCTGAGGAGACAAACCCAAGGCCAGATTTCAATCTCAACGAGTTTATCACCATCACAGCTTGCGCGAGCTGTCCGGCGCACCGACTATGGCGTCAAGTAAAGGACTCCCAGCAGCTCGACCCAACCAGGTATATGTGACAGTCTCTCCGATCGCTGGCGGCTTCATTACTCTGGCGGACAAGTTCTTCGTATCGCCAGCAGACCCCGAGGCCAAGCGAACGGTCCCTTCACTGACGTTCCTGGTAACGCATCCCGGTACGACAGCCTTCGGTGGAGATGAATCGAAGCCATTTCGATTGATGTTCGACTTGGGACTGCGGAGGGCCAAAGAACGCTATCCGAAGAAGCTACAAAACCATATCGATGGTCGGGCGCCGCATGCCTTACCGCCTGGTGTGGCCGCTCAATTGAAAGCCGGTGGTCTCGATCCAAGCGATATCAATCTCGTTATGCTGAGCCATGTGCATTATGACCATCATGGAGATCCGGAAGACTTTCCCAACGCCAAGTTCCTCATCGGCCACGGAGCCATGAAGGTGCTGAAGCATGGACTCGGCGGCATAGCTTCGCACCAGCACTTCGAGCCAGACACTTTGCCCGAAGATCGCTCCTTAGAGTTGTCCGATCCAGACAGCAGTGATTGGCATCCTCTGGGTCCTTTTCCTGCAGCGCTCGATCTTTTCCTAGATGGCTCAGTGTATGTGATCGACACGCCAGGTCATCTTCCCGGCCACGTGAATCTCCTTTGCCGACTTGGTGAACGGCGATGGCTGTGTCTATGTGGTGATGCGTACCATGATCGCCGGTTATTGACAGGCGAGAAGGACATCGGCACGTGGCAGGCGCCCGAGGGCCACACGCTGTGCATTCATCTTGATCAAGCAGGAGCGGCGGCCAGTATCGAGCGATTGCAGAAGTTGCAGATACTCGGTGGTGATGAGGTCGAGCTTGTTGCTGCACATGAGGACGAGTGGTGGGAGAAGAACAAGTCGCGGCAGTTCCCGATGCTGCTGTAGTGTTGATGAGAGCAGTAATGAGCAACCGGGAGTTGAAGCGGCGCCTCGCCAAAGGTCTATGAGTGCCTCGATCGAGATCGCATGTAGTACCTTATGAGCTCTGAGTCCGAGAAGCGACGCAAACTGGTCAAAGTTAAAGCCTTCAGGTGCAACGAGAAGTCTCGGCCGTATCTGCCGAGGAATGCGGACCTTTGAGAAACATTGCAACAGGAGCTTTTGACGTGCGCAGCTGTCGTTCATATTCCGAGGCCTCGTAAGCATGGAAGTGACCGTGATCTTGATTCGGCCATGAACGCGCAACGGAGAGGATGATCACGAGCGGCGATCAAGCGCAGCAGACGAAGCGGGCAGTGTGTGCTGCATATTCGCAGTCTGGTCAACCACAAGTCCATACGCGCTACGGGGCATTCACGGCAACGACACATTGATGCTTGCCCTCTGCTCGTCATAGGACATACACGGACAAACAAACCTATCTAGTCGATCGCCCAGTCACTCTCAGCCTGTAGTCTCTCATCCGATCTTCAACACGCTCCCCGTTCCAAGTCTCCTCCCCCTCGTCATCCTTGCTCAGCACGGGCATCCCAACCTGCTCAATGCAGAAGCCAGCTGCCACAGTGCCCCAGAGCGCCGCTTCCTGATGACGAGGTAGACCCTCCGCTACGTCGTACCTCACGAGGCCCACCGCGAACCCGCCAAGAAAGCCATTGCCGCCGCCGGTCGGATCGACCACTCGGCTCGAGTCCGACAGATATGGCGGGAGGAAGCAGGCCGAGTCGTTATCGACTGACGGCCCACGCTGCGCCACATAGCAGCCTTCTTTGCCACACCGCACAACAACAGCGCCGGTTCTCAGGATGCCCACGCCATGTTGAAGAAGTCGAGAAGCTTGCGAGATGACAGCTTCAGCATCGAAGGTGTCGCCGTGGCGAAATCCGAAGAGTGCAGCAAGCTCCTCATGATTAGGACTGATCACATCCACCCACTTCAACGCCTCGAGCGTGTTGTGAAGTTCAGCTGGCGTGCACATATCAGGCACCGGCTCCCAAATGATGATCTCTCGACTCGCAAAAGACCCCAACACCTCCCTTCTCCGCTGCCCAATCCGTTGCACCAGCTCAATACATCTCGTAGGCGAACAGATGAGATGGAAGCTCTTCGCACCCAACAACTCGTCCGTCAGATCATCAGCAGTCAGCCGCTTCTTCTCGGTCAAGTACTTGAAAGCCCGATGATCGTTCTCGCCGTACCCATTCCAGCCTCGAGTTGTCAGAGCATCGCGTGGTCGGAGGAGCACGCCAGTCTGCCATGAGGCGATGATCTCGCGTAGCTCAGGAGGGAAGTCGGTGCCTGTGTCGACTATCCAGCCTATGGATCTGGAAGAGGGTGGTGGGGACAGGAGACGAGCGCCGATGGCTGAGTATGTGCCGGCGCCGCCGATGATGTCCTTTTGCGGAGTTTGGTCGGAGTGAGACGGGGGAGGGTAGATGTCATCTAGGGTACGTTAGCCGCTTGCGTGGCTAGACTTTGCTCATGACTGTGCCAGTCAACGGTGCGAGATGCAAGGGTGATGCTTGAGAGTCTGCCATTCTTAGGCAGTCAGACAAGAGAGAAAATATAGTGCTTGCGTAACCTACCTATGATGAACATGCCCAGCGTGCAGAAGTCCATACTGCCTCGTATCGTTGCTCCCAATCTGCGGTAAAGGGTAATGGATCGTACAGGCTGGACCTACGATAATGATATATGTCGCTGAACGATGTGTTACAAAGCCTAGAAGGCTTCGACCCGCTAGTTCCGAAAAGCCTGACGACTTGGGGCACCGATAGACTAAATCGCAAGAATGGTGCAGAGCTATGCCATTGCAGATGCAGTTTGCATGGATCTACTACGTTGGCGCATTATATTCGGAGTTGTACGAGTGAGATCGTTGCGATGTTGGAGACGCTTATAGATGCCCAAGAAACCCAGAGTTGTGCCGTTCCGGCTGTGGCGTCTCGTCTTCCTAGCGCGCCGGAGCATTACTACGTGGACTACTATGTAGCTGTTCTTGTTACGATCTCCCTTCCTGTAGGCAGCGCTTTATATTCCTATCTGTATCCCTACCTGGAGGCTGCCTCTCCACGTCTTCTCTCAAGCTTCGAACGCTTCTTCAAGCTCACCCGCAACAACGACTCGAGGCCACGACAGCTCGGAGAGTGTCAATACCATACATTTACGGTAAGCACTTGCCAATGCCTCTCCCAGGCTCTTCTCTCTCCTAGTCCATTATTCCGGACTTGTGTATAGCCGCTGAAGAAAGGTGTCACAGTCCCTCGAGAGTCGTTCACGCCAAGCGCGAAAACAGTAAGGATCGACGTGGTGTCACGGGCAGCTGCATACCTCGACATCATGGCAAGCGTGACTGGAGCCGGGGGAAACGGCATGCACAACTTTACTACTTTGATCAAGAGGTGCGTACATCATCCTATATCATGTCGTTGCCGCCTCCTCAGATCATAGCGGTGGAGGCTCCCTCGGGATTCAATCCGCTTACGCCCTTGATACGTAGACTAGAAGCTGCGACCTCTCGATTGGAGGATATCGCGTCCTCAGCAGGGCCCCTGAAGGACTCAAACGCATTGGGTGCGGAACAACATGGCATACCCAGTACGAGAGCGGTTGGGGGAGGCACTGGCCGTTCAGGGAGTCACCCAGCGCCTCCTGGAATGGTTGTAGGAAGCCCAGGGGTCGCGCCAGGGCTACCGAAATCGCCGCCTGTCGCTGCGCCTGCGAAGCCCGAGCTGCCGCCCTCGATCCAAGAAATGGACGCTTTGATCGATGGAGAAGTAGCAGCTTTCGTAGAGTCTGGCAAAGGACTGGATAACCTGCTCGAGGAACAGACCACGGCCGTCGCGAAAGCATTTCGCGATCAACGGAAATACCTTTTAGTGTCTACGAAGGCCAAGAAGCCAGACATGACATCCCCGTCTTTCCCAGAGCTCCTCAAGGACCTACAACACGACATGGGCACAGTAGGCGATATCCGCGACAGCAACCGCGCGACTCCTGTAAAGGAGCATCTAGCCATGGTTGGAGAAGGTATCAGCGCGTTGCAGTGGTTACTCATGGACGGCAAACCCGCGGATTACATCGGAGAGGTTCTCGGAGGGGCCCAGATGTACGGAAATCGCGTCCTGAAGGCGTTTAAAGAAGCGTAAGCACCCTGAAGCAGCCACGGAGAACGAGCTTGGTCACTAACGTGGAACAGAGACCAAAGGCATGTCAAGTACGTTCAATCCTACTACACTCTTCTCAAGGCTTTGAAAGCGTATGTGTTGAAGAACTATCCATCCGGCGTGACGTGGAACAATAACGGCATCGACGCGGTGCAAGCATACCGGGAAGCTGACAGCGCACCTACGACGAATGGAGCACCTATCGCCTCAAATGGCGGTCCGCCACCACCACCGCCACTACCAAACTTCGACAATGTACCCGCGCCACCTCCACCGCCTCCTGGCGCTGCACCTAAAGCAAAGGGAGCAGCAGCCGCAGGAGGCGACATGGATGCCGTATTCCAATCGCTTAATCGCGGCAGCGACGTGACGAAGGGACTGAAGAAGGTCGATCAGTCGCAAATGACCCACAAGAACCCATCGCTCCGAGCAGCCGGCGTGGTCTCGGAGCGACGCGACTCAGAAGATAGCATCACAAGATCACGAAGCCGAGGACCGGAGACGAAGCCGAAACCAGCTGGCATGCGGCAGGACAGCACAAGCACTGTGATCGAGAGCAAGAAGCAAGGCAAGAAAGAGCTCGACGGCAACAAGTGGATCATTTCAGACTTCGAGGGACCACCGGCGCCGATTGAGATCGAGGTCTCGCTGACGCAGAGTCTGTTGATATCAAACTGCACCAAGACGACCATCGTCCTGCGAGGGAAGGCGAATGCCATTTCAATCGACAACTCTCCACGCCTCCAGCTCCTCGTCGAGACTCTAGTATCCAGCATCGACGTCATCAAATCCCCGAACTTCGCCGTCCAAATCACCGGCACACTACCCACAATCATGCTCGACCAGGTCGACGGCGCGACGATCTACCTTGGGGAGTCGAGTCTGGCTACTGAGGTCTTCACTAGCAAGTGCTCGAGCATTAATGTCG
>JAVRRP010000077.1:0-33466 GCA_036872775.1 Oleoguttula sp. CCFEE 5521
ACCTTGACCTTCTGCAAGAGATCAACAATCTCCAAGCACAAGGCAAAGGCGGTGCAACAAGTCCTCATCACCAAGCTCAGCTACGAGCTGGAGGCTTGTCAGACACCATGGCAGCTGAGGAATACGTCCAGTGCCTGCGTAGAGTGCAGGCGAACTTGGCTTACCTGGCTCCGCGAGCAGACGTACAGCAACTGCAAAAAGCACCACCTGGCCCTGCTCATATGACGCCACCGCCGCACATGCCGCAGCTGCAAGCGAAGTATGACCTACTACGGGAAGCATTCCCTGATTGGATAGGACACGACATGAGGCCTGCCTTTACGGCTGGCTCACCTGCAATTGGACAGACAAACATGATGAATGGAAATGCATAGATGCAGGCGTCTGCGCGGGCATGAGTAGCATGTACGAAACGGGTGTGGTCTAGGCGTATCGAGCTGGCTATCTTGCTGCCTTTTTCGGCGGGAATGTATGTAAGGAATACTATTTGTTGCTAAATAATGTGGCGTAGACGTAAGGGTAGTAGATATTGTCCCACTCCAATGGAGCTGAGTTTTCAAGATCATACTGCCGGCAACGAAAGCATCCTCGCCCTCGCCTCTTGCTCTGTCATTGAAGGCGTGCGGAAAACACTGCTCGAAGACTCTACATGGTGCATAGAGATCCCTGTGCTCGTCCCTGTTGCGATCATCTCGCTCTCGTGACTCGGCCTCGTACGCGCCTTTTGGCGTACCCAAGGCACAAGCAAGTAGTACCCTCCTGCCGCGAATATCCCAAGCCAAAGCACCAGTTCCGTCCCATAGATCACCAGACCAAGCACGTCCAGCTTCGGCAAGAACAGCACAGATATCATCGACGTTAAGTCACCCAAAGCGTCCAGGCCCACGAACCAGAATGAGATGCCTCTCACGGTCCGATGAACCCAGATATCCATATAATGCCTCCCCACACCTAGTGCGAGGAAAAGCGCTGCCAGAACTGCCATGAGCGTGACAGGCCAATGCACTCCCCTCGCTACACCACGGCGTAGCGCGAAGATCAGACCGACCTCAATCCCACCCATGACTGCAGCTATTGGCAGCCCGATGCAGAGCGCCTTGATTATCGACCAGGGAGAAATCGCGTGATAGTAGTAACACTGCGTCCAAGTCACCAGACTTAGAGTCGCGAGGATCTGCGGTTGGACTTGCAGCGCGATGCTAAACGAGGAGACTATATTGTAGACGCCTAGAGGCACGCCGGCCCAGGCCCAGAACATCATCATCGTAGGCTGCAGCCCGGTAGCATTGTGCCGGCGGTAGTTGAGCCAGATCTGCGGGAGGAGCTGTATGGACCAGAAGACTGCCCCGAGTGTGCCGAGGATATTGGAGGCTAGAGGCACATCCATTGGTGCGCAAAGAGGATCAAGGAGAGGACGTGTGATCAGGAAAGGTGTTGGTGAACATGATCTTCTTGAAGTTACTGTGGAGCGGTGCCGATGATAAGAAGTCTGTGACTTCGGCCTCTTGTAATCTCCCCAGTGGGCACTATGAATATCTACAGGAGCGCCGACGAGCAAATAAATGAGCACCTTTACCTCTAGGAACACATGAGATCACAAGTCGGACTGAGGGAGAGGGTAGGAAGTGGACGGGTGTTGAAAGGTGCAGCGTCACCCATATCTAGGAGGTCTGTGCGCCAATCAGTCGCGTATGTGGGACGCGACTTCCTTCCATGATCGTGAACAAGGTGACTGCTCATAACCTTCACACATCATTACGCCCACCATCTGCACAGCAGCTCCGATCACCACAACACATCATGGCTTCTCCAGACCACCCTCAAGCAGCCACCCCAACAGCACTGCGATCAGTGCCCGAGAATGAGCCTACCGCGACGCTCCCTCAGCTCCTCGCCCAAGCCCAAAAGTTCTACTCCCTCAAACGCTACCCCGAAGCCGCAGACCTCTACTCCGAAGCCGCGGCGCTCCAAGATGAAATCAACGGCGAGATGGCGCCGGAGAATGCCGAAGTGCTGTTCCAGTATGGGAGGTGTTTGTACTACGTAGGGGTGGGCAAAAGCGATGTGCTAGGCGGGAAGGTGGCGGCTACGAGCGGCGAAGCAGAGGGCAAGGCGAGCAAGAAGCGGAAGCGAGGGAAGGAGGGCGGCGGTGATGGGGAGGGGCTGATTGGGAAGGCGATGAGCAGCGGAGGGTCGGTGAAAGCAGAGGAGGTGAAGGGTGAGGAGAAGGCGACGGAGGGCAAGCCGTTCTTCCAGATCACTGGGGATGAAAATTGGACGGACTCCGAGGGCGAGGAAGAGGATGACGATGATGCGCAGGACGGCGAAGCAGCGGACGAAGAGGAGCAAGACGACTTTTCGCTCTCGTACGAGATCCTCGACCTCGCACGCGTACTGTTTCGACGCAAACTCGATCTCTCCTCCCCGCAACGCGTAGCGGTCCCCAGCGCCCCAGAAAGAGCTCCCAGTCCAGCCCCCCTCACCCCGGAAGTTCGGCACCTCACAGACCGACTGGCGGAGATCCATGACCTTCAAGCTGAAGTCAAGCTAGAGAACGAGCAATTCCACGACGCTGTGGCGGACTGTCGCGCAGCGCTTATCCTCAAGCTTCAGCTCTACCCGCCTGAGAGCGGTATGCTAGCGGAGGCGCATTACAAGCTCGCCATAGCTCTCGATTTCGCCAGTCTGCCGGTCAGTGCGCCGGAGGGCGAGGATGATTCAGGAAAGGAGGGTGGGAGGGAAGCGAAGAAGGAAGAAGGTAAGGTGGATGAGGAGCTGAAAGCCGAAGCGGTGTCCGAGATGGAAGCCGCCATCTCGTCTTGCCAGCTTCGGATCACGAAGGAGGAGGTCGCTTTGTCTGGTTTACCCGCTGCAAAACAGGCATCTGCGAAGGCTGGCATAGCGGATGTGAAGAGTATGGTGAGTGAGATGAAGAACCGCCTTGTCGACCTCAAAACTCCCACGCACGGCCCTGCACTCTCGGCTTTAGCTCTGCAGGGTGACGGGGAGACAGGCGAGGAGCTTAAGGGAGTAATGGGCAAGGCTATGGTCGCCGGCAGCAAAGCGGAGAGCGAGAGAGTGGTACAAGAAGCGGTCTCGAGCGCGAGGGATTTGGGCGGGCTGGTGAGGAAAGGGAAGCGGAAAGCTGAGACGAATGGGGAGAAGGGGGAGGGGAAGAAGGCAAAGGTCGAGGATGCTTAGATTGAGGTGCATCATGGTGTGTGCTCGCGATGTATGGATACCCACCCACTATATGACTTTCCAGCAAGGCACCTCCCTACTCGTTAACATCTCCAGCTCCGTCATCGAGCGGAGGTGATGCGAGCCCCTCAAGCTGAAACTCCACCTCCATTCCCAGCTGCCCGGGCGTCATGAACACTTTCCTCGCGGCCTCGTCTCTTGCCTCCCTAGCCAGCGCCATACGGCTCTTCGGCTTCTTTGCCTGTAAACCGTCCACCACAGCACTATCCTCAGCAGCTGGAGATGCAGTAGATGGTGCCGGGTTAGCACTAGTGCTGGCAGGAGGAATATACTCTGTGAGGGTGGGTTTGGCTTTGGGTGGGCGACCCGGTTTGCCCTTGGGTTTTGGGGGTGCGCCGAGACGATAGGCAGGGGTGCCGGGTATGGTGCCTAGCTTTCCGCGTACGCGGGAGACGGGTAGAGGATTATTGCTTGGAGGTCGAGGGGAGGCGGTGGGCGCGAGGTTGAGGATGACTTCGGGGGCTGCTGGACGGTTGCTGGTGCGCTTGGAGATCGTAGGCGACACTAGAGCAGTGCTGTCGGCGTCTGCGTCCAGCGTGACGGGAGGGAGCAGAGAAGCTTGCGGGAAAGCAACAAGGTCGGGGTTTGGAGCTTGGCCTAGCGCCCTAGCCTCCAGTTCCTTCTTGCTCGGGCGGCCGCGCTTCTTCCCTGCCATTGCAGTGCCTGTGGCCACAGGCTCCAAGCCAAGTGCCCTCCGCTTCGCCTCGTTGCTTGGTGCTCCACCCGGATTACCCTTCTTCCTCGGACCGATGCGAGGCGCTTCCTCGCCCTCGTCGTCCAATGTCTCGCCATCAGCCCTCCGCGCTGCACCTGGACGGCTGACGTATCTTGCCTTCGCGGCACCGGGAGGAAGGTCAATAGTGCCAGCTCCGGGTATGTACATGATGCCTTTGCCTTTCGCGGCCTTCTCGGCGGCATCGCGTTTCATGCCTTCGGCTCTGAGAGCATCGGGATCTTCGGCGCCTTTGTAGTAGACAGGCGTCCTCAATGGGACAAGGTGGGCGTCTCGTTCGCCACGTTGGTGTTTGAGCTGGGAGAGACGCTCCATGAACGAGGCTTGACCTTGGAGATGGGGATCTTTGATCTTGCGGCGGTCGATGGAGATCGGCTTAGAAGTCGTGCGTAGCGGGCTGAGGGTACGGGGTACAGCAGTTTCGTCATCTGACACTGCTCCATCGGACAGTGCCACTTCGGCGTCTTCGTCCTCGAGGGCTGCTTCGTCGTCCAATTCAATGGGGTACGCATCTCGCTTTCGTTTCAACGTCGCTGGTCGTCCTACTAGTCGGACTTGAGAGGACCCAATGACATCTAGTACATGGCCTGCAAATCGAGGATTCTCCACCACCCCCGGGTCAGAGATCCAGAACTGCGTGCCTAGATCCGTGAACCAGTTGCAAGTGTAGAAGTCGTTGTTGTGCTTGATCGAGGGTGTCTTCGTGTGAAGGCCAAGGATTTGCAATTCATCGACTTTGGGCTCCTCGTCTGGCGTGTCGTTGCTAGGCACATCTTCAACGACAGCCTTGGGATCAACGAGTTTGCCACCAGCGTTGCTTTCTTCAGCTGTAAGACGAGCGCGCTTGCCGTTTGTAGAGTACTCTGTTCTTGCGATGGATCCGGGGCAGTAGGTGCTCAAGTCTAGGGTGAAGTAAACGTCTTCCGTCTCGTTGTCGTCGTACTCATACTCCCACTCGGACTCGGACTCAGGGTCACGTGCATTGTCACCCTCGGCCTGCACCACCTGAGGCTCAACATTAGGCGGTCGAACTGACATTGCGAGAGACCGTGTATGAAAGGCGTTGCTGTCATAGGCTACCTACAGGTCAGTCACAAGGCCAGCTCAGGCTATCGGTATACACGCCCATTTTGGTGGTGGTGGTGGAACATGACCTTGCGCGCCAGCAAGGGTGATCCAGAGGTGCGCTGTTGAGGTTCGAGTCGTTGATGGATACAGTTGGCGTGGATGAGAGAAAGTCGTTGATTGGCCGGTATTGGCGTAGCGGGAGTGGCCGCCGTCACTTGCACTTTCCCAAATGCATCTACAGGGATTCTTTCGTTCGCGGTATGAACACTCGACTGCGATGAAGCAGCGATCTCGTCTGGAATCTGTGGAAAACCACCAGTCGATGTCAGGTACATTGGAAGGGTACGATGGTCGAAGCGAAGACCGCATGAAGTAGGGAAGTCTCGATTGTAGCAGCAGCCGGGCATTGCATCATCCGGTACTTTGTGGTGCTGTACTGTAGCTACAAAGGTACTAGTAGAAGTAGATGGCGTCCAACCCAGTGCAAAGCTACCATTCACCATGAACAAGGTGCAATCATTGCCGGCAGTCAACGGTCATTCCCAGCCTCTAGTGCACCGCGCGTCCTGTCGAGTAGCGTAGCGACACCGCCTGCGACGACCGGCAACCAAGCGATAGAGCACCTGCGCTACTGCAGCGATCCACAGTTCTGGCCCTGTGGTAGTGGAGTCCAAGTCCGGAGGAAGACCTGCATGACTACGTGATTGAATGGACGATGTTCGGGTGTGGACAACATGCCTCGTGCGTTTCTGTACCTTTCAATCCTATTACCTGCTATCCTCCGTCACTCGTTCTCTCGTCAGCACGAGTCCGTTCAGCCAGCCTTACGACATCCGGTCCCGGGTCAGCATCACAGCCGGCGCACAAGCTTTGTGTAAGCACCCCAGCCGACCGCGGATTCGCATGTCAACGGATAGGCGTGCTGGACACACCCCGACCCCTACGGCCTCTGACAAAGCGACGGTGGGTCGCCCGTTGTCTTCCGACGACGAGTCGATTCATATCGCACTTGCTGGTCGACGTTACGCGCTTGCCTTCTCAATGTTCGTCGTCGTAGCATTGACTCGAGAGTAAAGTCTACATTATTGATTGCTAACACACCGGCCAGTATCTAGCGCAGTAACTATACCCAACGGTCAGGCACCGTTTGCTACCGGTAGCAGCATCATTACGAATCACGACTACACGCAAGGACCCTTAGTCACTGCGTATACTACAGGCTTGAGGTCTGCGATCCCTGACTTTAGCACGCAAGGCTGGCCCAGCGAAGTCGTCACCTCCATCTCAGCGCCCTCGAATGCAGCTTCATCCGATGAAGCCATAGTCAATCACCATCTCGCCGTCGCCGCCGACCGCGACTCCCCAACCACTACATCCCGTACTTCCTTGTCCACCCCGCCGCCCATGAAGAACGTCACCGCGAAATGCTTCGCCGGCTTCCTCATAGCAGGCCTGAGCTACATCGTCATCAGCGGCATCGAAGCCTCCCTCACCGCCAACTCCTCCCCAGCGGAAGCAGCCGAGAACCTCGAATGGATCGCCGGTGGGAAGCTATGGATAGACCGGCAGATGTGCCATTGGTTCGGCGCATGCGGGCTCTTCCACATGATGTCAAGGTCTGGGTGGACGTGGACGAGAGCCGACGATGAGATGCCCAAACCTTTGCCGGACTGGCTGGATTATTGGACATCAGGCAATGATGATTCGGGGAGTTGGTCGAAGAAGCAAAGAGAAGCGAGGGAGATACCACAGTATGTCTGGGATCACGCGCCATATGTGCATCTCTTCTCCGGAGAGCAATTCTGGCCTTGCGATCTGGCGGAGCATCTGGTGCATACGAGTCCGCGGCTGAATTACACTGTCATTGAGGAGATGCAGAATGACAGGAACTTGACGAATCTGAATGAATTGAATGACTTTGAAGGCGGGAGGAGTGGACGATTTATGTACTTGCAGAGCGATGACAACGTGGAGGAGCGGCCGAAGTGGCTGGGCGGAAGCTTCAATAAGCCGGATGTACCGTATGCGTGGGACTCTGGGGAAGAGCTCAGGGTGCCTGATCTGAGTGATCTGAAGGGGTTTGATCTGCAGGGCGCAAAGCAGCAGGCACTGCGTGATCACGGCATTGAGGCGGAGGAAGTCACCACACCGGCCATGGATCGCGTGCCAAGCCAGGACGGCCGGTGTGGAGGCAGCAGTGGCTACACCTGCGCTGGCAGCAGCTTCGGTCAATGCTGCTCCATCTACGGCTGGTGTGGCGAGAGCGAGAATTTCTGCGGCGACGCTTGCGATGCTCTCGCAGGCAACTGTCCAGACCCTCTACACCCGCCTCGACCGGTCCATCGCGAGCTCCGCAGAAAGCGCCGCGGCAACGACGCTTACCGCCCTACCTCTACCGGCCGCAGCGCCGCGCCAGCGATCCTCGTCGTGGTTCCGAAGGAAGACGGCATCGTCGATGCCTTCTGGTTCTTCTTCTACTCCTACAACCTCGGCAATGTAGTCTTCAACGTGCGCTTCGGCAACCACGTAGGCGACTGGGAGCACACTACCATCCGCTTCAAAGACGGCAAACCGCATCAGATCTTCCTCTCCGAACACAACTTCGGGGAAGCCTACTCGTGGGGCGCGGTGGAGAAGTACATCTCCGCTGCTGACGGTAGCGGCACGATGATCGGCACCTGGTCCAACTCCACTGCTTCGAGAGCAGCGAAACGGCCGGTAGTCTACAGCGCGACAGGGACGCACGCCATGTACGGCACGCCTGGTCTCCAACCTTACGTCCTCCCCTGGGGCATTCTGCACGACCAAACTGACCGCGGACCACTCTGGGACCCTGCCCTCAACGCCCGCTCCTTCGTCTACAATGCCACCTCCCACGCCGTTCTCCCCTCCTCCCTCAACCCCTCAGCACCGACAGGCTGGTTCAACTACGCCGGCCACTGGGGCGATAAATACTACCCCCTCTCCGACCCGCGACAATACCGTTTCGCGGGCCAGTACCACTACGTCAACGGACCCACGGGGCCAAAGTTCAAGAACTTGGGAAGAACGGAAGTCTGCCAGGGACGAGGTGTCTGTAAGATCCGCGACTGGCTTGGCGGGCGTAAAGGCGCTGAGCGGTTACCGCCGGAGGAGGGCGAAGGGGTTGAAGAGGGAGGTTTGCCGGGAGGGAATTCGACTGAGGAGGTGTGAGAGTACACCAGCGACACGTGCGCGGTCGATTGATGATGCTACGGGGCACTTGTGATCTCGGGTAGGATTGGGAAATGGGACCGAGGAGCGGCTTTGACTGATTAATTTATACGAGGCTCTATGATACCCTGTGCTCATGCTTGGATGGGTGGGTTTGGCAAGTATAGACTGGATAGATATCTGGCGTTATTCACGCTTTGACTATGAAGCATTCAGAATTACATTACGTGTATGCTGTTTCGGTGTGAGGTATTCCTGGCCGCGGCATTGTGGGTCCACACTCCCGTGGGTCTGGTCAACGAATAACTCGATGCAGGCAACGAAAGCCTCGAGTACGAGACATACAAGCTCTCCGGGCGTGGGGAAACTGATTATAGTCATGTTTGAGAATCTAATGCTGTGGTTTTTCGCCACTGCAAGGCGCTTCCACACGCCACTTTCTTCCCGAACTTGTCTCTGTATCGATGCGATGCAAATCATACCGCACGTCGCTGAACGCCTTACCTCAGCTCGTCACCCTCGCGCCTCACCCTCACCTTGCTACACCACTCCATCACCGGTCTTCCTCCACTTCAGTGCCCATTCGCAACCGGCCTCAACGGAACCTCCTTATCGCCCGTCCTCCTTCGACTTGAAGAACTGCGCCCCATCCACCAGCCTCCTCTCAGCATTCACCCGCCCGTTGACAAAATCAGGATAATTGAGCGTCAACTCCACAGCCCCGTTGACAATCGCATCCGCAGCCTCAACACCCAGCATGAAACTGTGATCCTGATTACCAACTTCGTACCTCCAGCTCCCGAACCGGCCGCGAGAATAGATGTCCATCTCCTGCAGTTTGGGTAGAAGTTTGGTGAGCACGGCTTCGCGCTCGAGCGAAGGAGTCGGATATCCGTGGTCGAAGCGGCGGTGGTAGGTTGACACGATTTCGTCGCCGGGGGACAGCATCTCGGTGTTGATGAGGCCTGCGATGGAGTCGCGGAGGAGGTTCGGAGTGTCGACTTCTTTCATGCTGGATTCGGAGACTTCGAGCATGATACTCCAGTACGGCCCTTCCTTCGCCTCGGAGGACTCCGGTTTCGAGCCATCGGCCAGCTGCTGGGTGGCGAGTTTCTTCGACGTTTGCGGCTGGTTGTTCGGGCTGTAGTTTGAAAAGATCGTGGCGCGGTAGAAGGGGCAGTTGTCCTCGGGAAAGTAGAGCCAGCACTTGTCACCGATACGCTCAGGACGCGAGCCACGGACACCTACGCCAATGACGTGTGTGGTGCTGAAGAAGAGGCCTTTGCTGAGGGAGGTGAGCTCTTCGTCGCGCATGCATTCTACTAGGCTGTCGACGGCCATGGTGTTGATGAGCTTGCCGTAGTTGATTGTTGTGCCGTCTCCGAGAAGTGCGCGGTGGTTTGGTGCGTCGATGAGCTGAACGCGGCCGTGCTCGCCATAGCGGGTCTTCTTGGAGGGGAGAGTGTCAGCGAGCTTGATCCAGATGTTGCCTGTGCCGCCGTGGGCGGGGAAGCGAAAAGTGGCGTTGGGTCCCCAATTGCCGGCGGACTTATTGAGGACGATGTTCTTGGTCACGACCTTGAGATTGGGTGCTGCTACGCGCTCGCCGAGCCATGCTGCTTGCATCTGGTAGCGCTGTCAGTGCTTGATCGCGTGCATGCCAGTACGTGACGGGACTTACCTTCGTCGTCGGCACCGCCCACACTTTGTAGTTGTACGGCCGCATGAACTGATCTGCGATACCCACACCCACATTCCTCAAGATCCACTCATCAAAGTCCTTGGGCTTAGTGTTCGCGACTCTTGCCTCCAACGCCGCATCGATCATGCCATCCATCGCTATCACCTGATCCTCCTTCGGCAACATGGAGATGTTGTTCTGGAATGGGTAGGGCACCCAGAGGCCCTTGTAGCGGACGTAGGATATGCGTTGGTGGGTGTACCAGTCTGACTCGTTGGGGAGGGCCTCATCGATGCAGTCGTCGAAGTACTTGTAGTGGGAGAAAATGACATGGCCGCCGACGTCGTAGAGCTGGTGTGAGGATCAGTATGGGTGCATTGGACATGTTGATCGAAGTGCACTCACGAAGCCCTCTGGTGTGATGTCTGTTGATGCCAGGCCGCCAGGCACCTCTGAGCCATCAACGATCATCCATGATGGTCCGTTCTAAGCTTGTCAGCCCGGGTCCTGCAATGTCTCAAGGCAGTGTTACACACGATTTGGTTCAGTCTCTTTGCGGCGCCCAATCCGGTGGGTCCAGCTCCAATGACCAGCACATCGACGTTGCTGGGAGCACTGTCAGTATGCCTGACATTGCGCAGTCCAGGCTATACACTCACATCTCCTGGCCATTAGCCTTTGAGATCTGTCGCTTATGCTGGTTGTGGTTGTGATGCCCCTCCTGAACCATCCTGAGATATCTCCAAGTGGCAAGCTTCGTATGCAATGTACTGTAAGCTTCCGGACAGCGCTGCAGTCAGCAAGCGTGGAGCGACGATTGTAGATGTATTCGTGGAGGAGAGTGAGAAAGAGGCTGGTGCGAGGTTTGAAGTTGTACAATACAATGGCAGTGGCAACGGCAAGACACAGCAGCGTATGTCGCCGTCCGCTGGGAAATCAACACCCCCACCGCCTGCCGTTTGACGTCTCGTCTGGTCAGTCCTGGGAATGCATCGACGTCTTTTTACGCGCGGTCAGGCATCATGAAACGCTTGCATTCGGCTAGCGGCTGCGGCTTCTTGGTGCGACGGGTTACAGATGCTTCTTGTTGGGAGTGGCATATGATCATGAATAGAGATGAATTTGTCCTCCGCGAAGAGAGTCAATCAACGGCTCCTGGCCGTCGATAACACGAGCGCATCGCCATGATCGATCGTGTTGCTGGGCAAATGTGAGCCTGGCCGGAGGTTCTATGATCCAGCAGCGTCGTTGGCCGTGGTGGTACCATCGCTGCGGGATGAAGATTTCAATGGGAACTCGACGTTGAACAGACGAACGGAAGTCACAGTGATATGTCGTCCACTCAAGCAATCACGCCGTTACTCGATGTGACTCTCGACCTTGGTAGAGACGGAAGTCAAATTCGCATTACCGGTAGATCTGTCAATAATATGTCCATGACTGTCGCAAACACGTGCATGCAAATCTGTAGCTGGACCCCTGCAATGCGTCTACCATCTATTTTGTATCCCTTACTAGAGTTGCGCCTCACGGGCTATCCGAACTACACCGCGTGCTTACACGAACTCCAAACCTTGCAGCTGTGCCTGCCACTACTACCTCTCTTCGTGACAATCCGACACTTGCGCCTGCTGTTTGGTGTCCGACGTTCATTTTCTATACCTCACCTCTTCGAGCGACAGCCCTCGCCTTGACCCACTGTTGCGCCGGCATCAAGAGCTTCAGAAGCCAGCCAAGCTCGTACCGACAAGCAATCGCACGACCCAACACATCAACACAACGCCGCCATGGGCGAGAAGGAGAGAGTCTCGGCGGAGTTTGAGATGAAGGAGAGGGATCCGAGCGCGCCAGTGCTGCCAGTGGTGAATCCATTGTCAGAGAAGCCAGCACAGAAGAGCGACGCCCTACACCCAGCAGTATACGTCGTGTATGGTACAGTGCTTGCATGCGGACAAGGGCACTGAGCTAATGCTCAAGCAGGACATGGATCTCCCTCTCCTCGTCGGTCATCCTCTTCAACAAGTACCTTCTAGATACGATGAAGTTCAGCTACCGTACGAGCCCTCTACCCAGCAGCAGTGACAGCAGCTCACAGACTAACACTGCAACACAGCCATCGTCCTCACAACATGGCATCTAGCCTTCGCAACACTCATGACCCAGTTACTCGCCCGTTTCACGACGGTCCTGGACTCCCGCAAGAAAGTCCCCATGACGGGCAAAATCTACCTCCGCGCCATTGTCCCCATCGGCGTCATGTTCTCTCTCTCGCTAATCTGCGGGAACCTGACCTACCTCTACCTCTCCGTCTCATTCATCCAGATGCTGAAGGTACGTAGTCCTCTTAAAAAAAAGCCACCCGGCTACATACTGACAACCTCACGCAGGCCACGACTCCAGTCGCAGTCCTCATAGTCTCCTGGATCAGGGGCGTCTCCCCCGCCTCCATGAAAACCCTCGGCAACGTCGCGCTTATCGTCATAGGCGTCATCATCGCCTCCTTCGGCGAGATCAAATTCGTCTTCATCGGCTTCATGTTCCAACTCGGCGGCATCATCTTCGAAGCCGTGCGCCTGGTGATGGTCGAGAAGCTGCTCTCTAGTGCGGAGTTCAAGATGGATCCCCTCGTCAGCTTGTACTACTTCGCACCGGCTTGCGCAATTATCAACGGCGTGACGGCGGTGATTTTTGAGGTGCCCAGGATGCATTGGAGTGATGTGGAGAGGGTGGGGTATACGGTTTTGTTGGCGAACGCCATGATTGCGTTCTTGTTGAATGTGTCGGTGGTTTTCCTTGTAAGTCCCCTCCCTCTGCTACACTGTGGGCGCAACTACTGACCGTCCGATCAGATCGGCCGCACATCCGGCCTAGTCATGACCCTCTGCGGCGTCCTGAAAGACATCCTCCTCGTCGCAGCCAGCATGCTCATCTTCGCCGACCCCGTCTCGCCGCTGCAATTCTTCGGCTACTCGATCGCTCTGGGCGGACTGGTGTACTATAAGCTCGGCGGCGACAAGATCAAAGAGCACGTATCGGGCGGCACCCGCGCATGGGGAGAGTTCGGGCAGAAGCGGCCTGTCGCCAGGAAGCTGACGATCGGCATCATGGTTTTTGGTGTCATTGTGTTGATACTAGGGGGAATCGGAGGGAGCGGCGTTGCCCCTGGCGCGACTGATCGGGCGAAGGGCGCGATCGGGGCGATATTGGGGCAGGAGACTGGGGCGGCGAGGTGAACGTCCTGACCCGCGGGTAAGTTTGATTCTGCGGGCGATGACAAGCTGCGCCACGTACAGTGCTTCCTTATGCTGGAGCGACGATGAGGAATATTCTTGGGCATCACTACTGGCTATCGCTTTCCGAGGGCTCGAATACGACTCACTTGGCAGGCTTCGCGACTGGATCGTTATACTGGCACTCGGCGTTTTCTGTATGGTATAGAATAAGGCTTAGCGAATCGGAGTATGAGTATACTTTCTTGACACGACGACTGCAGCCTTCCCTACATGTCTTCTTTCACCTTTAGCAGTGCACGGCAGGTGTCGATAAGGGATGAAGGGTCGGAAATTCATTTCACAGCAATAGTCGCGAAGGGTGTTGATGTTGACGACAATCCAAGCATCTGCAATTTCCAATTTCATGGCTGCATGTGAGGTATGGTAAGGTAAGTGGAGCTTAGTAGTGACTGCGTAAATACCTCCTACATGGATCTAAAGCAAAAGAACGCCATGGGTATCAGATCCAATTTCATCAGACATCGTCCAGCAACTCCTCCTCCGCATGCTCTGCATCCATCCTCGCAACGAACCGTCCATCCTTGGTATACCTTCCAATCACTTCCCCAACCCCTCCCCATTCATTCTCCGCTAGACACCACCCGACCGGATATAGTCACCGGCCCGTTCACATATTCTCCACGACCCTCGAGTTAATCGCTGACTGGAACCCCGGAATACCACCCATCTGGAAGTCCGCCTCGCCGGCCTTCGAAGGACCACCCGCGCCGGTGTTATACTGGCCATTACCGCTGAACTGCTGCGCCCCCGCTCCCTCGCCCGCGGAGGCCGCAATAGCCATCTGCTCCGCGATTGGTGGTGCGCCAGGGAGGAAGATGACTTTGCTGTTGGCTGTCTTGGCCATGGCTTGCATGGCTTCGAGGTAGCGGATCTGCATTGCTGGCGCCGAGGACAGGATGTCGGCGGCTTGACGCATGAGCTTCGCGCTCTCGACTTCAGCTCGTGCAGAGATGACCTTGGCTTCACCAGTTCGCTTGGACTGCGCGGCCATGGAGAGCGAGTCCTGCAGCTCCTGCGAGAAGATGATATCCTTAATTAGCATGCTCTCTACCGCTGCGCCCCAGCCGGCCGCAGTCTCTTCGATGATCTCGCGGATGGACTGGGCGATTTCCTCGCGGCGCTCGATGACGTCTTGGAGCACGCGGGCGCCGATGACGTGGCGGAGGGTCGTTTGGGTGCGTTCTACGAGCGCTTGGCGCAGGTTGGAGATGCCGAAGGCGGCTTTGTGGGGGGAGGTGATGTGGTAGTAGATTACGGATGTGAGGTGGAGGTTGACGTTGTCTTTCGTCATGCAGATTTGTTTGGGGACCTCTGGGTTTGATGTTAGTGTGGTTGCGACAAGAGAGAATGTCTGGAAACTGGAAACGTACCAACGATCTGAATCTTGACATCCACCTGGATCAACTGCTCAGACAGCGGATTGATCTTCACCAGTCCTGGGTCGACAGCCCTGGCAAAGCGACCGAACTTCGTAACCAGACCGACGTGACCTTGTGCGACAGGCTTGTAGGGGTTCGGGCAGACGATACAGCATGGGATCGCGCCCATGGTTCCTACGATCGTGCCTAGGCTGGAGATCATACCGCCATACCATCCTGTGACCGAATCATCGTCCTGGTCGTCGGCTTTGATGATCTGGGCGTAGGATGGCTGCAGGTCCTCGCGACGGGGAGGCTGGACGTCGATGATGGGCTTGTTGATTATGCCAGAGCCAGCGCCGTCGAGAGGCGCTTTGCCGTTGCCGTTGATGCCGTTCATGGTGGCGGATACACAGTATTGATGTTGTTGATGCGCTGGAATGTCCTCTTGAATTGTGGAGTTTCAAATCTAGCCGATCGTTGCGGTGAGAACAGTGAACGCGTACGAGTACTTCAGCTAGTCAGTAGATCGAGAACAAGATTGAGGAGGCGAATGCCATCACGGTATATGTACTGAGTAGTGGACGTCACGAAGCTACGTGCAAGGGTCAGTAGTAGCTCTTTCCTAGTGGTCAAACAAGCAACGCCCATAGGGTGGATCCTTCCTCACGCGACCGATGCAGATCGTACTTGCATGCTTCGACTTCGCCACGCCATCCTGTGTGTACGCGCCGATACTTCCGCGCGATATTCGAGCAGACGCCAGTGAGATGGTCATCAGGCTATGCTCACAACGGACCTCACCTGCCACCACATGACCATCAACCCTGCGGCGCATTTTCGCATAAGCTACAGCGCTGAGCTGCTTGAGTTCACTCCCCGCGATCCCACAGTCCTCGATCCGCGACTCGTTCCGTCCTGCCCTGCCCTTGGCCTCTCGTGACAAGACTGGACACCCGGTCTCTACGCACTAGACTCCGTATCAAGCGGCTCCGCCTCCTTCTCTCGCACCTGCATCAGATGGGAATGCGAGGAGATCGCCAGTCGCGCCGGTAAAGTCGGCAGACGACTCTCGCACGGCTGCCTCATCGGGACTCGGCATCTCTTAGACTTTTGCGGGGCTGGGCTTGCCGCGCCGGAAGTCACGTTGTGGCATTTTGAGGGACTGTGCCCTGTGTGGGACAGAATTTGGATGGTGAGGCATATTCAGGCATGAAGTTTGAGGCGCAATGGGGTGGTGACCTCCAGCTGTTCTTTTGATCTTCGCGGAATGCGCAGAGACGGGCGATGGCAGGGCGGAGCAGAATTTATGACCGTTGTCGTGCGATTTCATGGCTTCGTGGCATTGTCGATGTCCAAGAGGTCTGCTGTTCGCGACGTTGGTCACGATAGTACTCACGAGATGTCAATGCGATGCATACCACAGCGAAACTGGCATTGGACTCGGCCACACGGCACGCTCACATATTACACGTCGCTTCGCTATGTACACCTCGCTATGCAACTATCACGTCCAGATCGTAGAGTACAATCCAATACGTCTTACCGCTCCAACACTTGCCCTTGTCGTTCGCATGTCGAATATACTCGTGAGCTTACAACATGAAGGCGAACACGGCAGCCATTGCCGCCATCAACATGGCGCTGGAGGCACCATACACGTTGACCGCGGCACCTGTGTATGCAGGCGGAGAGCTCGTCGGCGCTGCTCCCCCATTGGTGCCGTTGGCCCCTCCAGCAGTCCCGTTCGCACCTCCCGTCGCATTTCCAGCAGCACATCCCTTGTACTGCTTCAACTGATCGACCACAAACGTGGTAGCCGCAATGCCGTACTCCTTCACATAGCCCAGATGCACGGAGATGCTGTCGAAGCTGCCCGAAGCGCAGTACGGATCCAAGGCGTCGCAGTAGCTCTGCGTCCTGCTCGCCAAACCAGTGCGCCCGAAGTTCGATACATCCTCGCGAGGGAAGAGAGCGTTCTTCGATGCATTACCGACGTGGAAGCTTTCGCTAGTGTTGAACGTCGGGTCGCCCATGATGACCATAGCCGCCACTCGAGACAACGTCGAGTCCGGAAGCGGCTGATCGATCGCTACACCTGCAGCGAGCGTCATGTTATCCGGGAACGACATGACCTGTTGCCCCACCAGCGAGTCGGCAGTGACTTGCGCTCCTTGCGAGTATCCCATCACCACCAAGGGCTGGCAAGGACAGTTCGCAATGTAGGCTGCGATCAACGTGCGCATGGCATACACTCCCGTTGTCTCGGACATGAAGTATGCATCCAGTGTCGCTGGGTAGTTGACAAACTCGGCCGTTGAACCTGGGACCTGAGCAAGCACTGCATCTTTTACTGCGCCGATCGTGCCGAAGCCTACGGCTTCGAGAGAGGCGCGGGCGACGATTATGTGTGCTCCATTGCCAGTGGGGCAGGCGGAGGAGGTAATGTTGCTGACGAGGGAGGCGTTGCCGTTCAACTGTTGGGCCAATGCGCCGGTCGCGAAGGCGACGAGGAGGGTGGCGGCGAGCATGATGGGCGTGAAGCTGCGAGAGAGTACGCGGCAATAGGACGAGGATATACCTTACGAATGCAAGCAGAGAGCGCCACGTACCTATACTTTCATTCGTGCATGATGCGGACGGCCCGAGGTCAGGTACGCACCTCGCTTGGACATTTTGCAGGTGAATATAGAACGAGCCTCGGCTTGCAAGTCTGTTTCATTAATCCGGTAGGGCTGTGGCCGCTGGAAGACGATGGGTGGATGAACCTGGTTTCAGCGATCGGGGGCGGGGGTTGACATGGGACTGAGCATAAACTTCAGCTTTCGCGAAGCAAGTTTTGACGGCTGACGGTGCCTACTGATGAGGGAGCTTCCAAGCTATGGGAGCCTGTCCACGGCTATCGTGATTCATTGCGAGATTTGATGCTCGAGATCCATATTGCAGCGCAATGGAGGTAGATTGCGGCACAAGCGCTGGGATCTCGCGGTTGTGTACGGAGCTATATCCTAGAGCAGAGTGCTATTAGCGCCTAGCCAGGATCACGGATCGTGAAGCATCCGGTGGCCGTGGGGACATCTACTCGCTAAGCAAAGAGAACCGCTTTGACTCCCTGATCATGGCACTCGATCTCGAACGAAGGTCCATATCGAACAAAGGTCCATGTCGGTCAGATTGTATCGTGAAGCGTACGTTACGGCGGACAACTCAAGGTAGCGATGCTACAATTGCTGTGATCGTCCAAATGGCGATATCAAAGACCGGGGGAGGAACTTGGCGGGATCAGCCGTCGGGCATGGGCGCGGATCTGTTTGGTACGTTCTGTACCCAAAAGATGTTCATTCATGCACTTCATTACGCGCGGGAGCTGCTAAGGACTGGATGTGGATACCGATGAGGGCATGATTCAGTATGTCACGAAGTCCAGACATGCAGTCCGTGGAGTGATTGAACTGCCATTCTTGTACCGCACTGCGATTATAACGAGACACTACGGGCTTGCGGCAGCTCGAAAGCATGAGGAAAGTGGCGGCAGCGGCGATGGAGCGCTCACCGGAGCGGTAACGCAGCAGCGTCAAGTGCCACTGCGACAACGACGACAGGCACTTGACAGGCGTCCAACGACTTCACGCGATCGAGTGCAGGCTCGCCCAGCTCCGCGCATTGAGCATGTGCCTTTCGAAGGCGCTGCTGCGAAGTCAGCCGTGGTGGACAGCGCTCTGTCAGATGGCTCGACGGTGACTCCGAGCGAGAGGAGGGCGTTCGAGAGCTTGCTGGCTATGCGTAAAGGCGATATGGCGCAAGAGGGTTCCAAAATTGCAGAATCAGGCGATGGTCGCAACAAGCCCATAGACCAAGCATCGGAGCACGAGGCGAATGAATCGCAGAGTGTTGAGGCGCGAGGAAGGGATACTGAAGTCAACGAGGCTACCGGCCCAAGTCTTGACGCTCGCAGCGCCGCTGAGATCAAGACTGTAGACAGCCTCATGGCGGACGCGCAGACAGACGCAGATCTATGGCGAATTCTGCACGAGCGGGTCATCTTACGCGTACTCGCACTACATTTGGACACGCCTCACAAGCCCGCCGAAGATCTGGACAAGGCGAGGACACCGCCCAAGAAGGCAAAGAGAACGAAGTCGAAGACTTTGCCTGTACCGGCAGCCGCGACTCCTGTAGAATCTACCACCACGTCGACAAAGGACACTCCAGCACCAAGCGTGCAGGACCTGCACCTGCTTAAGCAGACTTTCCCGATTCACTTGCTTAATTTTACCAAGCACTGCGCTAACAGCTTTTCCGGCTCCAGCCTGCCCTCTAGTCTCTTGCCATACATAAAGTCACTGGGTCCGACAACGTTCGCAATGGCGGCTACCACATCGCTGTATAATCACCACATGAGCCAGCTATACTACCAGTATCTCGATATTCCCTCGATCATCGCTACGCTGGAGGAAATGGACCAGCAGGTGTACGAATTCGACACAGCGACTTACAATCTCCAAGGCAAGATCTTACATCGCGCAAGCGAGGCGCGACTTGGTCACCTGGGACCTGGTACGCAAGCCCTCTGGGACAGCGAGAGGATGCGAAGTGCGTTGAAAGGCATCGCAGAGTGGAAGGCGAAAGTACTGGCGCAGATGGAGGCACGCGCTCTGCACGATGCGAGATCGCAGGTGAGACTGGAGAATCGGAGGGACGAGTCTTATGTAGAGTCTGAAATCTAGTCCGTCTCCCCTCGTGATGCTTGACCTCGTTGTCCCGTCGTCTATTCGATCCACATGTGATTCGCTGTTTCTATCACGTGGCACGCTAGTGCAGAATCTAGACTGAAGCCGAAATGCCGTCCTCTGCGCATGCACACTTGGATCACCACTTCCACGATTCTGTACCACCTAAACATCGCCTACGACAGTCCACAGATCAAAACTGAAAATCTCCGTCAACCAGCCTCGCACACTGAGCAATTACAACCCGCCACTCCGATAGCCTCTAGTCACACGCGCAGCGACCCCTCCCGTACCACACCACATCGATCCTCCCAATCGTGGCTGCTATACACAATGGCGAATATATCCAAACACAACATGTCGAGTAGTACCAGTAGTGACCGTCGCTCCTCGTCTTCGAGCAGCGGCGGTCACCGTAACACCACGGCTTCGGCCTACATCGTCTCCGCGACTACAAATGAACTTACCTCCGTTCACTTCGGGGCAGGCGGTATGTTCCTTGTCGCATGTAGGTTCCCTGGCACTTTGGTGGCTGACAGTCTGATCGCAGGAGTGGGGTGGTTGGTTTGAGGTCGCTAACCCAAACAACACCACGCCGCCGCCCTCCCCCGGTAAGCACCGCGGAGGGAGGGCGCAGCGGCAAGCCGCGCATTACATCACGGAAGAGTGTGAGAGGCTCTTTTGCGGGACACTGGAAGCTGTTTTCTTGGTTGAGAAGGGAACTGGGCTTTCGGGACCGCTGGTGATGGATGCGCACAACGAGGAGCAGAGAAGCAGGAAGACTGGATCGCGACATGATTACGCTGTGAAAAGTGCTGCTGCCACGGGCTCGATCACGGACTGGCTCGAAGTCTATGATTACCATGGAGATGGAGTCAGGTTTCGAGGCTTCGTGGCAGAGTCTCCCAAGCAGCGCGCTATGTTCGTCTTCTTCGACGAGAATGTGGTTGCTGGGCAAGATCTAAAGCCAGGGTGAGTCAGAGGTTTTCTTTCTACGACACTCGCGATACATAGCGCTAACATCACTACAGGCTCACAGTACTCCTCGAACTCGCAAGCTCGGATGGCGTTGACTGCGAACAACTGATCGTTTGCGTCGACCGTACAGCCGATGAGACTGCAGCTAAAGATCTGACGAAAGATCTTGGCTGGGTTGGCTTTGAGCTCACCATGCTTGACGACTGGTCAGGCCAGAAGTGCACCCTGAGCGATCGGTGGTTGTTTTTGGGTATGGACGTCTAGTGGCATAGCGCCATTTCGCCAAATGCGTTGACATTTTGCCTGCTCTGGTACACGGCATCGTTGATTGTGGATGGAAGGCACGTATATACCATCGAAAGTTGGTTGGCGTTGGTAGCTAAGTCTAGAGTTTGGATTTCACGTCGACCTGCGTCTCATCCTCCTTTACCTCTTCTAGCTCTGCCGCAAGCGTTCCCTCGGCCACGTCTTCACCGTCCTCGGCCTCTGTGATCCACATAACGCGACCGCCTACACTGGCCCGAACTTCTAACTCCATTTTCATCTGTTGCACCACGCAGATGACCTGGCCTGGTCGTACGAGGTCGCCTTCATCAACGAGGAATTCAACGAGCCTCCCGGGAAACGGTATTGTGACATGACGAGGATTGTCGCGATTGCCTTGGCGATGTTTGCTCTCAGCCATGACTGAGCCAGAGGATGCGGTGCTGTGCGTGGCTTCCAGTGTGATGGCAAGCGGGGCATAAGAGCCAGGGAGAGAGTACTCAGCCTCGGCGCGCAGAAGGGCGGGAAATTCGTTGCGAATGACCTTTGTCAAGCGGAAGTGGTGTGTCTGTGAGGCTGCGGTAGTTGTTGGATCGCTGATCTTTAGGGCCCAGGCATCACCCTTGCGAAGAGAAACAGCGGCGTTGGAGCTACCAGTCAACGAGCTTGAGCTGCCAGATGAGCTTTGCGTCAGGCGTGGTATACGCTTTGACTCCAATGCCTTCGTAAGCTCCAGCCCGGAGGCGAGCAGAGGCGCCGCATTCCGCTCAAGCCATGATGTATCGCAGGTGCCAGCTTCGAAGTCAGAATGTGCGACAATCGCACGGAGGACGTCGAGGTTGGTCTTCACACCACTTACTGAGGTGTCATCCAGTGCTCGTCGACACTTCCTGACTGCATCTGTCCAAGTCGAAGCTGTTACGATGATCTTGGCGAGCAGGCTGTCAAAGTCTGATCCGACGATTGTCGTTTGGCCCGGCACTAGATGCGTGTCCACGCGGATGCCGTTTCCTGAGGGCAACGTAAAGGCATCGATGCGGCCGATACTGAGCGACCAGTCACTCTGCACGTTCTCGGCGGTGATCCGCAACTGGATCGACCGGAGTCTGGGTGTCGTCTCGGGATCCGAGGCAAAACATCTTGCGACAGCATCGTCAACCGTGGCACCCTGCGCAATGTTAAGCTGCGCCTGGACGATGTCGCCAGACACGATGGACTCGGTCACTGTATGCTCGACCTGCAGCCTTGGGTTAACCTCGAGAAAGAAGAACTCGCCAGTCTCAGGATTCGCAAGGAATTCGAATGTGCCCAAGGACAGGTACTTTACATGCTCAGCCATTCGCACCGCAGCATCAATGATCTGCCCGACAAAGTCACGGTCCGCGATTGTACTCGGCGCCAGCTCGACAATTTTTTGGTATCTTCGTTGCACGCTGCACTCCCGTTCCCAGAGATGACGGACCCGGCCAGAGCCATCGCCAATGATCTGCACTTCGATGTGGCGAAAGCCGTCGATCGCGGCCTTCTCGACGAAGATCTCGTGCGATGGACTCTCGGACATCGCTCGCTTGGCAGCGGACTCAAGCTCAGATTCTTGTCTGACGAGACGGATGCCTTTACCACCTCCGCCATCGACAGCCTTGAGCATCACTGGGTAGCCGATCTGGCATGCGAAGCGCCGGACATCGTCTAGATGGCCTGTCGGCTTCTCGGTTGCAGGTAATGTAGGCACACTACACTCCCTAGCGAGTCGTTTGGCAGCGAGCTTGTCGCCGGTGCGCTCCAAAGTTGCCCATCCGGGGCCTATCACAACTGCACCTGCTTCCTCCCACATTCTTCGCGCGAAGTCTGGTGACTCCGACAGGAAGCCATAGCCTGGATGCACAGCATCGATAGAATGCTGTCTGACGATGTCGATGAGATGAGCTATGTCCAGATAGCTTCTCGACGAGGGTACTGTGATGATGTGATCGGCTCCAAGAGCATGACCGGTGTCATCGCGAGTCACTAGGGCGAAGGTCTCTTTAGAGAATTCTCGAGCACTGTCTGTTATACGTTTTGCGATCTCGCCTCTGCGAATTTGATGTCAGTAGTTGTCCATATTTGGCATATATCCATATCATTGGGCGTACCTGTTCGCTATGAGCAGCTTCTTGATCGGTCGTCGTACATGAATGTCCGAGCTTCTCGGGGCTGAGTCCATCTCGGATACTACCTTATCTCGTGCAGTCCTCTCACTTCACCATGGAACCGCCATACCGACAATCATTTAGCTTCGCACAATCCACGATTGAGATAGATATCTCTCCAGCACATGCAAGTCATTTGCCCGCTAGGATGTGTCGTCCAAGAGCATCGTCCAGTAGTGACATGCGGGGAGTGGCTGCCGAGGTCCCTGACAGTGCCCTTCGACTATGCCACCAGATCAAATGTAGGACCATAGCCTTTCTGCTGCTTATCTCCTAGTCTTTCATCAGTTTTGAGCAGACTCGGGTCTGAGAGCTTCGACTAAACCTACTCTGAATTGTGACTCGTTCGTCTTTAGAGCAACTATCCCTCGCTGCTCTTGGGCCGTGACTTGAGACGCCGCTGAGTCCGATAGGATGGGAGCAGATGACCTTGAGAAATCTGGACAGATAGCACTGGACCGGGCCCGCCAAGTATCTTCTCATCTGAACACCGGAAACGATGGTAGCCAGGATGTTGTAGGTCCAGTCCCACGCAGACGATCGAGGCGAAAACTCGCAGAAGTCGGGCCTCCTGCAGACTACTCGGACCGGCTCGACCAGATCGCCACGCTCGAGAGGATAGCCCGGACGCCAGACAATACGCACAGAGGCTATCAGCGCCAGAAGCAAGCTGGGAAGCTATGGGTGCGCGAGCGAGTTGACGCACTTCTCGATCCCGGAAGCTTGCAAGAAGTTGGCAGCGTAAGCGGTGAAGTTGAGTGGATGAAAGAGACCACTTCCGATGGACTTGAACAGGATGTCCCCAAGACTTTCACTCCTAGTAACAGTGTGCAAGGGTTCGGGAAGTTGAAAGGTCGCAAAGTCGTCTTCACTGCAGACGACTACAGCCTGCGTGCTGGCCATGCAGATGGCGCCTCGTGGGAGAAGACTAATTACATCGAAAAGCTCGCGCTCTCATTACGTCTGCCAATCGTCAAGTTGGTAGATGGCTCCTCAGGTGGAGGCAGCGTGACCACCATCCGCAAGCAAGGCTTTTCTTACATCCCACCGCTGCCTGCATTCGAACACATCGTCAAACAGCTCAACATGGGCATTCCCAACCTTGGTGCAGTGCTCGGCCCAGCTATAGGTCTTGGTGCAGCACGAGTGACGATATGCCACTTCAGTGTGATGGCAGCGAACATAGGCAGTCTGTTTAACGCAGGTCCGCAGGTTGTTAAGAACGCTACCTTTGAAGACGGATTGACGATGACCGATCTCGGCGGACCAGACATGCACTGTCGTAACGGTACAATCGACAACCTCGCCCGCGATGAGTATGAGGCCTTTGAGCAGCTTCGGACTGTCCTATCCTACCTGCCAAATTCTGGATTCTCTGCCCCTCCCATACTGCCGACCCAGGACTCGTCAAGTCGTCGCGAACAAAGTCTGCGAACTCTGATACCACGACGGAAAGAGCGCATGTACGACCCACGTCTACTGATCCGTCTGGTCGTCGATGAAGGCTCCTTCTTCGAGATCGGCTCGCTCTGGGGCACATCCGCCCTTGTCGGACTCGCGCGACTTGCCGGTCACTCTGTCGGCATCATCTCGAACAATTGCGAGTCACCCACTGGCGGTGCGTTGGATGCCCTAGGCTCGCAGAAAATCACGAAACACCTCAAGCTCTGCGATGTGATGAACCTGCCCATATTGCAATTCGTCGATGTGCCGGGGTACGCCATCGGGACAGCAGCAGAGCGAAGTGCGACCATGCGACACGGCGTGAACCTAGCGCTGGCTTACTACACGACCACGACGCCTGTCTTCTCCGTCGTCACGCGAAGAGCCTACGGTGTCGCAGGTGGAGTCATGCTAGATTGTCGAGACCCACGAATGCGTACAGCCTGGCCCAGCGGTGACTGGGGATCGCTTCCTCTTAGAGGTGGCATTGAGGTCGGGCACTCATTCGAGCTCAAAGAGGCCGCAAGGAAAGGCGGTCCCGAAGCTGCAGAAGAACTGAGGCAGAAGCTTGAAATTGAGTACGAGGGCTTGATGAACCCCGTACGGACAGCAAACGCTTTTGGAGTTGAGGCGATTATCGATCCGGCTGATACTAGAAGTGTGGTGTGCACGTGGGTTGAGCATATGTACGGGGACTTGATGCAAGAAAGAATCGCGAAGAGACGAACTGGCGTACTGCATGCTCAATTCGCTTAGGGTGTAAAGAGGAAACATCTGCATGCCAAGGACGTACTGGACCGACCTACCGAGAACTCCTCTCTCAGTATATTACGCTCGTCTTGAGCTCGATGCATCTCCCGCTGCAGAGAATACGGATCATGGCTGAAAAGACATGAGTTCATTTGGTCATGAATGGAGGTGCGCTCGGATGCAGACCCTGACTACACATGCTATATCTACTGTGTACCTTGGACTCCGCGGAATTCGAAACCTGCACCCGCTACGCCACCACCCGAACTCCCACCTATGCCACTGGGAGTATACCTTGTGGGTTCGTATACGTCAGTCCGCTATCATATGCGTACTTCAGCTTCTGCAACCTTGGCAGACTCGACCCATAATACGCATTCTGAGCCGCCGTCTGGCTGAGCCGATTGTCGGCGTAGTTGATGTACATGCCCCAGTCGCTGGCAGCCAAGCTCGCGGTCGTATTAGAGACGAAGTTATCTAGGAAAGGGTAGCCATCGGATGGGTATGAGCCGGAGTAGACTTGATCATAGAATTGGATGAGGTACAGCTTGTCGCGGTGGGCGTACGAAGACAGGGAGTGATCGCCATTGGTGACACCGGAGAAGGCGCCACCGTGAAGGTCGAGCTGAAACCACCAGCCTCGTCTGTTGGTGGGACCGACATTGTACCTAGCAACTCGCATTAGGCCAGATCATTTATGGCAGAATCAGTGACAAGCATACCAATAATTCACAAAGTTCTTGGCGGCAGTGCCGTTGAGGCCCTTCAACATCAAGCTTTTGGAGTAGAATGTTTGTTGCTGATATCGAGGTCAGCGTGTGGTCACACACAACACAATGGGTATTACCTACGAAAGAGTACGGCGTCGTCGGGTCCGTTGCAGCATTTGCGTAGTGCGAGAAAGCGTTCAGGAAAGTCGTGGTCGTCGTGGAAGCCAACACCAAGCCAGTCTTGTCCTGTAAGGGCTGAAGAGCAGCCCTCAATCCAGTCGCATTGCCGAAGAACATGCCCTCAAAGTAAGACGATCCACTCGACACAAAGGCACGCATTGTAAGATCAGCCGGCATGAAGGTCTTGGTGTAGTTCTCCAATGCAGCTAGATTGCCCGGTGCGGTTGTTGTGTTCCATCTGAAGTTCATGTTGAAGTAGGTGACTTGGGATGGAGCGGCGAAGGTGTTGAATTCGTACTGCGCTACGATGCCAAAGTTGCTGCCAGCACCTCTGAGTGCCCAAAACAGATCGGGCTTCTCAGTCGCGGAGGTGTGCACAATTGTTCCATTCGCAAGGACTACAGTCATCCCAACGATCCAGTCGGTGGCAAGGCCGTACTTGTGCGAGCTCATGCCATAGCCTCCATGCAGTGAGTGGCCGCTAACTCCGACGCTGATGGATGTCAGTCTGTGTCGCCGTCATCGAATTGCAGTCGACTCACCCAGGACATGTTCCTGCCGATATTGCTCTCCCTCCCTGGCTGTAAAGCTGGTTCGTAACATGGCCGAGTCTAGCACCAGGCTGTACAATGGCGATGTTGGTAGTGCTGTTGACGGTGACATTGAACATGCGATCTAGCTCGATCATGAGGTGCCCATCTTCGCCACCCAATCCGAAGGATGCGTATGAGTGACCACCGGACTTGGCAGTGACTTTCACTCCAGATAGCCGTCCACAATTCACAGCGGCCTGGATCTGTGCAATGGTAGTTGGCACTGCCACAGCAACCGGCGTGTACGTAAGACGAGGATTGAAAGGTTTGATGTCAGCGTTCCACGTTGACGATCCTTTGGTATCGACAGGAACGGAGAAGTTGGCCAAGCAGCCGTCGATGGCTGCGCGTCGATGCACTGATCCAGCAGTAGCGAGAGAAATCAGGACGCCCGCGAGGGCGATATGCTTCATGAATGACATTGCAAAGTAGTGAAAGTGGCTACACTGCAGGCCAGCTGCTCAGGGATATTGTGTTTAATTTATCAGTCTTCAACATGATGGAGCCTCTGGAGGCATCCTCGACGCTCAAGGTCGCGCTGGCAGCCCCAACACCCAGGTGCGTCTGACTCCAATCTCAGCTCACATATATTGGGATCCATATTACCAGTCTCGAACGCGAGTTGGCGGCGCACGAAACATCTCGAAGGCTCCGCAATGGGAGCATCATCCGTTGCTCACAGGCGGTGCAGACCCAGCAAGCGAAGAAAGCCCGACGCATGTATATTGCAGTGCTGCATTACGAAACGCAGCCAAGCAAAATGTGAGCGAAGGCCATTGTCGATCGCCTCGAGTTGGTCAGGCTGATGCTTGGTTGAGCTTGGCTTCCACGCTGGCAGCGCTCTCGACGGCCCGCTTACACGAAGTCGTGCAAATGTGGCTGTCGCCCTGCGTCTGAAGGCCTCGTGATCCTGCATGGATTGTCGTGCTGCATGATGCTGGGGAGCAGTGTTGATGAAATGTACGATGGAAGATAGGGCTGGAGTCTGTATTTGCTGCGTTCAGTGCATGATAAGGTTGGCGCTAATCAGCCGCCTCAGACTGAACCTCATGGGGCTTGCTAGGGAGAACACTTCCCGTAGGTCAGGAGGGCGATATTTGAGCTCGTGGTACTTGGCGTCGGCGAAGATGGTCTTGGTGGTCAACAGACTTGATCTCCACTACTGGGGTGCCAGAGGACTCGAAGACCCCAGATATGCCTATTGTTCCTATCCAGAACCCCCACGCTCACCCACTGCCTTCATCGCCTATTCTGCTACAGCACAAAGCCACCGCGAGTATCCACTCTCCCTAGCCGTGCTCAATGTACTCCTTATCGAGCCCGACACCTCACCTCTCGCCTTTCGCCTGCGTCTCATCGCCTCCACACCAAATACCAAGACCTGCAGGATTGCTGCTCGCGTGAGAGCTTGGCTGACACTGAAGTCTGGGCACTATGGAAAAACGGACCTTCCTGGATCGTTCCATGTGAGAACCAGTAATGTGTGGCAATGCGGCTGATCATGCCTGCTCGCTTCGAACTTCACGCCTCCCGACTGCACGCTGCAAATCCTGTTGGCAGCCACTTCGAAGCCGGCTGTCAGCCAATGTTGCGCCATCGACAGCTATCGATGGACGAATGGCTTCGATAATCAATCCTGGCGTAACTGTGCTGACCGGGTTCGCACACCTCTCACGTCGCCGGCATCTGCACCCGAAGAGTCCTCACGCGCCTCTGCAGGCGGCTCATGAGCAGGCTGAGTGGCTTCCCCCACTGATAGCGGTTCAGGTCCCGCGCTACTCGTCGGCTGCGGGACGACGTCCGGGTTGTAGGGCTTGTGTTGCCACGGCTCACGTGGCTTGCGAACCCGACAGCTGGGCTAGTGGACTGCACGCAGCGTCTCGAACCCTCTCTGCGCCTTCGCTGCACGCAACACCTGCTGGCAACGTCTGCACAGCAATCTGGCTCAATCTCGATACAGCTCGCGGACCGCTCTGCTACTATGGGGTTCGCCGTTGCCTGCAGCCACACAGCTCGACTGTGTTTGCCAAAAATAGCTCTAGGAACCGAACACGCATGGCGCGATCATCCTGCTGATGAACGTTGACGAACAACACACCAAGCCAGATTGCTTCCATATGAAGCCGCAGGAAACTAGTTAAAGATCGCCAAATCCGCCCACCGGTCTCGAGCTAGAGCTGAGGTCAGCCTCATCGGGTGATGCCTCCTGCAGCATTTATCCTGCTGTTTTACGACGCATACCGCGATAAGTTCGACACTCTATAGGATTCACTCGCAGCCGGGTAAAGACACGACCAACACGACTTGCAGGTACCCGCAGTACAGTGCTACAAGCGCATATGGACCCTCTGGCTAGGCATTCATGCTGTGAGATTGAGGTAGTGGAGTGTAGACTCGACACTAGGCGTCGCTGAGTGCTGCTGGTACTCAAAGGTAGGAGAGCTGACTCGATCCAAGGAGCTCCACGTATATGAGAGGAGGGTAGGTCGTTCCGCCAATCTGTTCATTCCAGCAACACTCGAATCTTTCCAATTGTGACTACTTTCAAGATGAGGTCTTCAATCCTTCTCACTACTTTGGCTGCAGTTTCAAGCGTCACCGCCGGAGTCATCGAAGCCCGCGCTGCCCTAGCTAGGAGAGCTTTGCCAAATTCAGTCCAGGCATGGACGAACGACTACGCCGACGTTAACTTCACGACGGGTGTGCAGCTCTAGTCCTTCTGTGAAAGCAGTATATCTGATCTGCACAGGTGCCAACGGGGTCTTCAATGTCAAGTGGAACAACCCGCCAGGTAAGCGCTCCCGCCAAGATTTAATGCCATGCGATGTGCTTGAAGCTGACGGTCGCTCACAGGTGGCAATGGTGTCCACGGACGTGGGTATAATAGGCCCTCAAACGACATGTAGGTAGCGACGACCCTGCTCATGTCCGGCAGCTGACCGTGCTCAGCGTCGTCAATTACACGGGCACGTTCCAGACGACCGGGGCAGCTTACCTCGCTCTGTACGGCTGGACACGCAACCCTCTAGTGGAGTACTACGGTAAGCCTTACTGACGGCTCTCCTTCTCGCCATGCTAATAGATTTTGTCGCAGTCATCGAGGCAATGGGCAACCACAACCCAAGTGACAACGTTTCCGCTACCCAGTACGGTTGCCTACAGAGCGACGGTGGTACTTGTAAGCGCCATGATGCACAGACATGGTGATCCATACTGACATCCGAGTCAGATGAGGTTTGGGAGAAGAAACGCACCAATGCTGCCTCCATTGACGGCGACCACACGAACTTCGAGCAGGTATGTGACATCCATTATGGGTCATCCATCCTCTCTCACAGAAACTCACTCGACACAGTACTGGTCCGTCCGCACAACAATGCATACCGGCGGTCAGATAACTCTCGCCAACCACATCGCCGCCTGGAAAGCCGCAGGTCTTCTGCTAGGCACTCAACAGTACCTCGACATTGCTATCGAGTCGCAACAAGGCGCTGGCTCTGCTGTGATCACCGTTGGCACTGCGCCTTCCACTGCACTGCCGAACACTCCCACGCCGACTCGACGTACCGCCCGCGCTGCTGGCACGTGTCCAAGAAGCAGCACAACGAGATTGACTAGTACGACGAAGAGCAGCAGCACGACAACCAAAGTCAGTACAACTACTACGACTGTAGCGACCACAACCACCACTGCGGCGGTCACGACTACGACTGTGGCCACCACGCCCGTTCCGACGACGTTTGCGAGCTCGACAAGTTCCGCGAGCGCGACTGTGACAACTTCCGTGTAAGCGGATCGGTTCATGCAAAGACAAAAGAGAAAAGGACATGGTAGAGGATGGTGGCAAACATGATGACACGTATATACGACACGTATTGAATGACTTACACGGGGCTAGTCGCAACCTTGTGCATGAAATGGGCTGTTGTGATAGGCAAAATGGGCGCAGTCCACCTCTCGCGTGAGCCAGTGTCCCAATGATTGGTTCGGAGGCAGTGACGAGAACGGGACGTCTCAGGCCACGTTACTCACCCGTATGGCACCCATCGTAACCGCAGTAGCAAACCAGTAATGTCGCAATGAAGCTTTGTATAGACACAGGAAGCAGGTATGGTTGCAGGTGCGCCGGTCGCTCCTGCTTCCAGAAACCTACACATGAGCACCTTCCGCTACCGCACTCTCACGTTCTCCTATTCCGCTCATCCTACCTATCGCGACTGCGATGGTGACGTCGTCTGTGCTCTCGACTACGGTCAGTCGTAGCATCAAGACTGAAGCCATCCAGATCTTCAACGTCGTCACGCCGGCGATGTTCACGCTTCCTCCGCCGCCTGCGCCGTTCATCATCAGCAGTCTTGAGCGCTTTTAGCTCCTTCTGTCGGTGCAGGTCCCAGACTTCCTTGTCCTTCGTGCTCTGCTTCAGCTGTCGCTGTGCCTGTTGCATCGCAGCGAAGGGATCATTGCTGACGACACGACTCTGCTCGCGCTCTTTGCGCCGAGGGTCTGGGTTGCCCCAGACGTCTTTACCTGGTGCTTCGTCCAGAGCTGTGCCTACTGTGTCCTCACGCTGTCCGGCAGTACCAGCAGCGTACCACGGCTTCGCCATTCCATTCTTGTACCCGGCGGCATTGCTGAACTTCATAGTCACTAGGTCCTCTTCTCTCTTTTGCTTCCTTGCTTTCTCCGCCTCTACCTCGGCATTCTTCTTTAGTTTCCGAGTAGTACATTCGTCCGGCACAGGTACCAACTGCAGGTGCCCAGCACGATCGACCAGAGGCGCATCGCTGATCGCCTTCTCCCGCGTCGACCCAAGCACCTCCCTCATCTTGTCTCCAACGAGCGCATCTTCGCGAGCGAACCGAATATCAGCATCCGTATCGTCCTCGCCGCGCAGCTTCCTCCGTTTTCTGGGCTTGCTGTCATGCTCCTGACGCCGCCTTGGCACTTCATCATCTACAACGGGTGCGAGATCGGGCACAGGCTCGCCGCGCAATATAGCTATCCTCCTCGCCGCATCCTCGTCCTGCATGCGCTGCTCTGCAGCCTCTTCTCGTGCGGCCGCATCGGCTTCATCGCGGCGCACCTTCTCGATGGCAGCCGGATTGTAGACATTCCAAGACTTCTTGCCCAGCAAATGAAGAGGCATGTTGGCTATCCTTGCCTCAAGCCGTATCCCTCAGTTCGTACCCGACGAGTGAGGTACATTCACTCCCAAAGCGGCAATAGCTAGAACAGTGGAGCGAAATGTGTCACCAGCAGCGTGCCCTGCCGAGATGTGCCGAGAAAGTTAATGCTTGCATTGGCTCGTCTGTGCCAATTTCAGCTCCTTGTGCATAGTGGCAGGGATGCTTCGGCCGGGGAGACGTGTATGTAAGCAGCCTTGGGCGTGAATTGCGCTAGCTAATGCATTACCGGAGAGTCGATAGGCTTTCCGGTGTTTATTGGATTGGGAAATGCCCTTACGTGGTAGCCTGGCGTGTATGACACCGTCTTCTCGCGTGAGGCTGAGATTTGCCCTCTCTGTTGATACAGACTGGCATTGACGACGGTGCTGAACATCTGCAACAGGCGTTCGAGACGTCTGGAAGGAGGTGTAGAGGTGAAACACATGCGCTGCATCATTACACCGTTGTGAAACTCCCCGAACGGACCCGCTCGGGCCAGCGCCCTAGAACCCAACGGCTACCAGAGATTCGAAGGTTTCACGACGAGTCTTGCCGATCGCGCGCTGCCGATCTCTGCTGTCATTCCAAAGTCTGAAGACCATCGCTTTGCGCGTGCTGGATTCTCTCGAGGACCGTCACACGAGGCATTCACTCGGACGAGAAAGCAGAGCAGCGAGGGAGTCCTGGTCATATATATCGTGGGAGAGCACAGGCTCGCGACCAAGACGCACGGATTGGCAGCACGGCGCGGGCACACGACCACCGAGTACTGTTTCTCTGGACGCCAGGCTTCTGTTCGACTTCGACGTTGCATCTAGAGTGTGGTCCAGAGACTCCTATCCCATACACTCTCAAGGCTGAGCCAGGGATTTCTATAGTCACGCGGCCATGCCCGTCTACCTCCTCCATGGCTTCCGCTGGCCCCGACCTCTGATTCGCGTCCACATCATCTTCCAGAATCTCGACGACGCGGCGGCAGAATGGCTCGTGGCACCTCAGACCACTCTGACTCTCCTGCAGAACTTCCACGAGCTCTATCCTCAAAGCATGGAGCATCTCCACCACCTGCGCTTCGTCGAGCAGTACGACCCTAACGATGTGTCCTCCAGCGCTTCCAGCCAGCCCTACGCCTACGTGGCAGACGTGTGCGAGGAGATCAAGCTTGGGATTGATGTGGAAGATGTGCGCGGGAAAGGACTGAGCAACGATCAGTGGGCTGCTATGATGGATCTTAGGGATAAGGTCGCGCCTGAGGAAAAGGTAGCTTGGTACATTGTTGTCTGCGGGGATGAGGAAAGATGGGCACCGCCCACTATGAGCGTGCTGAACTCTGGCGGGTCAGTTCGGGCGCCGTCGCAGAATGTTTCGAGTGCTAGCAGTAGTCAGGGATCATCGGGACCAACTGTAAGCGATGTTCAAAATGCGTTTTGCTAGGCAGGGATGCTGATTGTGTGCAGGGCAAGCCGGCAACTCCTCCAGAAAGCCAACCACGAGGGCTGAGAAAGCTTCTCTCCGGGCGGTTGGGCAGGCGGAAGAGGTGAGCATAGCATGAGAGGATGAGTTGCGTTGTCGTGCTGACATAAAGTTATAGCCGTGCATCTGTGGTGGAGCAGCCTAATGGCAACAGCGTCTCGGAGCAATCATCTGCACCTCCTCCAGTGCCCACAACGAAAACGTTTCAAGCACAGCCACCCTCCGAGGAGCGATCAGGGCGATCACCCGGTCCGCCAGGAACCATGAAGTTGCAGACCTCGAATCTACCGTACACGAACGGATTCCCAAAAAGTGCCAGCACCGCACATCTGCCCCCAATTTTACAAGCGGACGAAGAGCATGAGGTCATTATGGGACCAGAGGACGACATGGAGGAGGATGAGA